>QZGG01001394.1:0-66873 GCA_006409495.1 Sedum album | reverse complement strand
AAATGAGGCTAAATACACATTAGCAAATAGCTAAGCTGGCAATGTGCAATGTATATAATGACACCTCTGACCTTGGGGAAAGCCTTAATAAGTTTCTCCTTAGTGAGGAATATCCTGGAACCTAAAAAACAGCAACAAAAATAAGAAAGAAATGAACTATTTTCAATCGAAAAATGGATTTCTATTACCCCGTTAATTGACAAGATTCCCAATCCACCTGGCCCAAATCCCTGTTCAATCTTTGCAGACAAATCAGCATCCCTGTCCTGCATTTCAATCAATTCAAATTAGAACCAGCACAATTGAAACGCAATACATGCAGTTTACTCTACTTAATATGTTGTCAAAAGCGGACTCAAAGTTCTTAAGTAAAAATAAAATTAAACCTGAAGCTCAGAGAAGGATATGGTAACTGTACGGACAGTCGGAGGCGGCGCGGCAGCGGCGGCGTCATCTTCAAAGGGTGCGCGATCAACCGTTTCGTACGAGAGAGAAAAATAGTTTCAATTTGATACGTAATTGCTATTAAAAATATGTTTCTGATATTGGGGGATTCCTTTCGTATGCAACTTTAGAAGTAAAATTATCAGAATTAAAAAAAATCACACTTGGTAAGAAACGGATATTTAAAAAAATTACATCCTCTTCAACGTTTAGGAATAAAATTTGTAGAGCAAGACAATTGATTTTTGAAACAAAGAAGCATTAAATTTCTATGGTTGATTTGATTTATCGAACGATTGAGGATAAAATTAATTTTAATTAAATAATCAAGTCTATAGTCCAAATTATTAATATAACAATGAATAAATGCAACCTAAGTAGGGATGTATAAAATTGGACCGGACCGTAAATCCGGATCGGATCGATCGTAAATTTACGATCCGATCTAGGTCTAAATACGGTCCAGTCCTCGATCCTTAATTTTTTGAATATACAGGTTACGATCCGGTCCAAGAAATTTATAGTCCGGTCCTGACCGTAATATAAATTAATTAAAAATAAATTTATAAAATATTTAAATTACATCCTCATCTTGCAACGTTTAGGAATAAAATTTGTAGAGCTCAGGCGCAAAGCCAGAACCTAACTACTGGGGGGCAAAAATATAGAGGCAGGGTTCGAACAAGCTACTATAGATCAAGTTCAATACCACCAAGACAAACCATTAACTTGTTTTATGCTTAGCACCATACATTATATCACGGTTTTCTAATGATTGGGGGGCAGCCGCCCCTTCCAGCCCCCTTGGATTCGCCCCTGGCAAAACAATTGATTTTTGTAACAAAGGAACTCTAAATTTCTTTCGTTGATTTTATTAATTCGACAGTTGAGGATAAAGTAAGTTTTAATTGAATAGAGCGGTTGAATTTACGAAAAATACGGAGCGGTTAGATTTGACAGTTATTATACTGTAGAATCATTAGATAATAAATAATTAACGGAGTGTGTCTCACCATCCTATGATAACTTATATGCCTCCTATAACATTTTATAAATTAGTAAAATCATGAGTTATGACTTTTAATTATCAATAATATTATAGAAATGATTTAATTTTTAAAAATAATCAAGTCTATAGTCCAAGTTATTTGTAAATTTTAATATGAAGTCTCATAGTCTTCCCTTATGTCACAAAAAATGAATAAATGCAACCTAAGTAAAACTTAAATCTTTAACTAATTTAAATCTTTGTTGACGATTCAACAGAATTTCATAAAACTAATGAAATGAATGAAACCAAACGACTTGGTAGTGTCATGAACCAAAATTAGGATCGAGACCAACGCGGCTCAAACAAGCCTCAAAACATATAATAATCAAACAGTTAATAATAAAATATGAAATCATTGGAAAATAACACAAATAGCGAAGTGAATGCCAAAGAAATAAGACTCTAAATAAAACCGGGCATATTAGCTAAGAAAAATAAAATATACTAAATGTAGCGAAACAGAAAGACTATTATACTGACACCATACGTTAAAAATGAACTCCTCTGTTATCGTATGTGTCGAAGCTCTAAATAACAACTATCACTTATCTTAGAAGGGTTTCAATTAACGGGTGAGTCGAACACATTCTATTAACTTTGTGTACATTATTTAATGAGTTAATTGCTCTGAACCACCCATAAAATACACGTTTTTCCCGAAACTATCCAAAAAATAATTTCTTTCTGGAATCACCCTGCCATTATACCTTTTTTCCAAGAAGCACCAGCCGTTAACGCATGCTATTCTGGCCCTTTATTTTTGCCATGAACCACTCATAAAACTCTTTTTCCATAACCATAACTCACCAGCCATAAACACCTGATATTTAAGCGCTTTATTCACTAATTCGTACTAAATAAATGGTTTCAAGAGTACCTCAGAAAGACGAATATTAAAATATGTTAGAGTGTCGAGTCTCATTAGGTTATTATAATTTTAAATAAGTGTTTGATTGTATGTTGCCTTTCGATTTTGTTAAGTAATTGTTTGATTGTATGTCACTTGGACCTCGAATAGAAGTAATTTAAACTATGTTAAAGTGCCGAGTAATATGAAGTTATTATACTTTTTTAAATTAATCTTTGATTTTAATAAAAAATGGTATCTCTTATATAATAATATCAAAAGTTATGTCTACAATAATAATATCAAAAATGGTACGCCAATGGTATGCCGAGTTATTCTATAAAGTGTATATATGCTAAAATAATCTTATTACCAATTGTTTTAAATTTTATGTTAAATAAATACTACACACTCCCTATCATTTTTTAGTCTCCTTTTGAACCAACTATAAATTTTTATTTTCTCAACAAACCACCCATTAAAGCGCGCTTTTAACGAAAAAGTTGACGATGTTAACAGCTGGTGGTTGATAAGGCACTTTCATATGTCATTTTAGGTTATTTACACTATGTTTGTCTATATCATTTAAAGTATAAGATTACGCTTTTGGTGTAGTTTTTTTTATTTCAGGTGTATTTGAATGCTAAGGATGAAAATGCAGTAAAAGATGAACAAACCGAAGGCTTAATCCTTAGAAGAAACAACATAAGGAGTCAAGAACTGAGCACGGACAATTTAGCCGACCACGCGTGTTACATCGCGCAGATGGGTCGCGCACAAGTGGGCTGATGACGTCAGCAGAGCATAGAAAGATTTCCAAATTCTAAAATTAGAAGATAATGATAATTTCCTAGATTGGATATTACCTAATTTGTCGCGGAAACCCCATGCAGGAGATTGTCACTAAAAATAGAACATATTATGAAGATCAGAAAAGAGCCTTTTTTAGAGAAGTGACGCACCAGCTGCCGAAACGACTAGACGCCTGACGCGCGAAGCCAGAGCGACGCACCAGATCTGATCATACACGCACAGGCTACTTTGTTCATTATTTAATTGTTGTTTTCATATTCAAATCTGAGATGTTTATGTTCAGCATGTCTAGCTAACTTTCTAAATTCAGTTTAGACTTTGAACTATGAATAATATGTTTTGAGGTCTTATACTTAATGCATGATAAGTTTAGTATTATTACTCCAACCGTAATTGCATGATAATCTCATTAGATAGTTAAGCGAAACCTTTACCCGCAGACTTAATTATAGAATCTGTTATCTATCGTTAAACTAATCAGATGTACGTTAATGTGAATGGTTAGGAGTACCACTAGGATAGTTAATCACTACTTAACTCGGATTCGTGGTTAATTAGACTAGGTTGGGTGGTAATATTATATAGACCTTTACCGAAATATGTGTGTGTTATTAAGCCTTTACTGAACTTTAACTCACATGAACTTGATATCATAGATGTTCTGTGACCAGTGATAAGCATAAAGTTTGTAGGAATAAGTCTAAGCTGAGCTCATCCTTGATTTGTCAACAATCGTGTTTAGTATTCTGTTACGCGCCAGTAGTTCTTTGCACGGTTTTCTTGCTCGACTCACTCGCACTCACAACTCCAATCTTTTAGTTTACAGATTGAAGAGACTTCTCACTGTTTCCTGTGGATTCGACCCCTTGCTTACTTTGCTATACTAAGTAGGGATGCACAAACGGTCTGGACCGGACCGGACCGAAATTTACGGTCCGGTCCGGACCGTTGGACCGTAATTTTTACGAAATGAGGACCGCGGACCGGACCGGACCATAGTATTACGGTCCGGTCTATATACGGTCCGGTCCGGTCCGGACCGTCTAGACCGTGAAACACTTTTCGCATTATCGCATATAAATGTAAAAATGTAGCACTGTACAAAAGTTAAATGCCTAAAAGTTCTTGTCATACAAAAGTGTTTGTTTTCATGACAAATGTACACATAAAATTAAAATTCAAAGTACAAAATAAAATAAAATAAAATACTTGAATGAAAAGGTATTTTTCCGTAAAATAAGATTTCATGACTTCAAAATTCAGAACTTTAAAAAATTTTCTTGATGGTCTTTTTGAATTTCAATGCACCTAATACCTGCAAATATCAAGTCAACCATCAATGAATGTAAAATATACGACAATTTTAAGTTTATTCAAAAACCATCTTCTCTTACCTAGAGGCTCCATAATCTGATAAATGATAATGAAAGGTTATTGTTGTTTCACTAAACGTAGAATGTGCCTTCATCTTCATCGTCTAATGATTTAGAAATCATGTTTATTTTTGTTAATAAACAAACAAGAATATTAAATGTAATTACCTTAAATCTTACACAATTATATTACCTTCTTTACATCTGAATCGGAATCTTCGATCTCATTAGTAGATTTTGTTCTTGTGCGTAAGCGCAACCAATCTTGAGTACAAACCAATGCTTGTACAATCTTTAATCACAATAACACACATATAAAAATTAGTTTAAATAAATGTAAATTAAAAATATAGTAAACAACATACCTTAGGCTTTAATCGACTTCTGTAGTTTGTAAGGTGACGTCCTCCCGTGCTAAATGTAGATTCAGAGGGAACTGTAGTGATAGGAATGGCTAATACATCACGCGCCATTCGTGATAGAATTGGATATCTTGGCCCATTAAGTCTCCACCATCTCAGAAGCTCTTGACTGGTACTCTCTTTTGCTTCATTTCTTTCATGCAGATACAAATCAAACTCAGAACGATCAGATATATCATCACCATCTAAGTTTCCTGTTGTCATATTGTCATTAAACTCATGTATCCAACTTAAACTTTCATTTTCACCCTGACTCGGTGTATTAGAAAGTGGTCCGACATCTTGACTTTCAGGAATAGCATAACAATTTACATATCGGTCAAACACTTCATAAACACTACTCTTGACTTGCGTAGTCATTTGATCCACATTCTCATTAGGAAACATCTTTTTAAGAGCGGCAGTTACTCCTCGAAGCTTATAATAAGGGTCAAGAATGGTCGGCAGAAGCATAAGTAAATTAAGCTTATCAAAAGATCCCCAATACTTGTAACATTTCTTCTTCATCTCACTCGCCATCAGTTTTAATGTAGGATCCTCATTTGCAGCTAAATTATCAAGCACCTTGACCACTTGAGCTATATGAAAAACCATGAAATTGCTCGTGACATATAATGACCCTGAAATACGATTTGTCAAAGCATAGAACTCTTTTAAGTAAGAAGCAAGTACTTCAATCTTACTCCAATCAGAATTACTCAAAAGCCTAAATCCAAATCGTGAGGAATTTCCAATCGAGAAAAGACGGCTTTATAAGGTAAGGCACTAATCAACATATCGTACGTGGAGTTCCATCTGGTGCACACATCAAGTCTCAATGACTTACTACTGTCCACCTTCCATTTTTCAGCTTGTTGCTTGAAAGAATGTAACCTAGCAGGAGAACCCCTAATATACTTAACCAATGCTCGTAGTTTACTTACATGTTCGCCGCATTGTCTGATACCGTCTTGCACTATTAGATTCACAATGTGTGCCATGCACCTCATATGAATGTACTTTCCCTCAGTGATACACCCTTTATCTTTTGCCATGACAGATAAATAAGTACAAGCAACATCATTTGACGAAGCATTATCAACAGTAACAGTCAAAAGTTTCTTATCCAAATCCCAATAAGTTAAGCAATCCTCAAGCGCTCTACCAATGTCTTGTCCTCTATGAGTGCTGATTTTGCAAAAGTTAATAATCTTTTTTTGCAAATTCCAATCATTATCAACAAAATGAGCAGTTACACACATAAAATTATCCATATTCGACGATGTCCAAGTATCTGTAGTCAAACATACCCGTTGGCAACACCTTTTGAAGGTCTCTTTTAATTTCTCTCTTTCAATAGTATAGAGTTTCCAACAATCACGCTGAATTGTAGTACGTGAGGGCATTTTAAACTGAGGACATGCAGCAAAGAATGCATTTTTCATACCTTCCTTCTCAACTGATTGAAATGGCATCTCATCTCTAATCACCATTTCAACAATAGCATCCCTTAACGTGTTAGCATCAAAGCTCCAATTTTTCATCTGCACACTGTTATCACCTATATTATCAAGCACAATTTGAGTCTGTTTACCTTTACTCATATTTGACGGATTCTGCGTACAACGAGGAAAATGATATTTTAGATTCTTCGTTCCATTCTTGTTTGAATCGCAAGCATATGTCTTTCCACAATATTTGCACCTAGCTCGTAAAGCATTGTTATCATCTTTATATTCCTCATATGTATCCCAATATTCTGCTCTCGTAGCCCTTCTTCTTTTAACAAGCTTTCTCCCAGAATTTGTTTGTGACTCGTCTAGATTCAACTGCTCTGAATCAGGACTTTGTTCAGTTTCTTCTTCAGTAGGAGTCATCTGCATATGACAAATGAAAAATTATTTAATACATTTAGATAGCCAAATAACACAATACAAAGTCACATCAATTAATAGGATCGTGGGTCTTACATTGCATGATACTTTTGTTGATGGTTCCATAAATAGCGATTTACTCACTATTCTGTTGACAAGTAATTTGATTTCATCATTAGTATACTGTCCCAAGCAATGTTGCTGTTAGTCATCTAATCAATTTAACTACTTTTGGTATAAGTAAACATCAAATAAGCTGCACTCCTACCCACAGCCAAAAGCAAAAAAATTGAACCAAAATGCGGTCAAGAAATACTGCTACTCAGCCCCAAAAATTAATAAACATTAAACAACCATATATTCCCAACTGCAACCCTAAACACATATAGCTCCTCAGATCTGGTAATAAGAACCAACATTCCAATAAGATACTTGAAACACACAGATTCAACACATAGAGCGTAAGAAGTCTGATCTGGCAACTCAAACCAAATATAACAAAAATACAACGAACACTGACCTTTGATTCCGTGTGTGATTTCGAGTGCCTTTAATAGGCGATAGCCCCAGCAAAATCAAATTTAATTAGAACGCTGCGATTTTAATGCCTGCTGGAACTCAAAGCCGAGCCGTCAAAACCTCACGTCAAAACCTCACGCCAAAACCTCAAAGATTAAATGATTAATTAGAAATAAAGAAATAAGTTTTTTATTTATTTAATCATTTAATTAGTATATTACGGTCTGGACCGGACCGGACCGTAAAGATTACGGTCTTGACCGGACTGGACCGTAACCCGTAAATTCAAGAAAATACGGACCGTGGACCGACCCGTGATCGGTCCGGTCTGGACCGGACCGTAATATTTCGGTCCGGTCCGGTCCGGGTTTACGGTCCGGTCTGATTTTGTGCATCCCTAATACTAAGGAGGAGACTATGGATATATTTGCAGCACAGAACGACGTGCCGTCAGTGGTTCCTGGAAAAAATGGATAACGGAAGGGCGATTCCCGTAGAAAAACTAATTTATGGCTTGTTAAGGGGAAAACACATATTTTACGGACTGTTCGGGGCAATTTACCTCTTATTAGTGAGGCATGAAGAACATAACTGACGATATAACTAGGCAAGTACAGCCGAACCCCAATTATATTGTCAACATCTATCGAGATCATCGAAAAACGAAAGATATATCAATGAAACCCTATCTCCCGACATATCAGGCATCAATGTCAATCCAATCATCACTAAAATGTACGCTCTGTCGTACCTCATCAGCGTCTCATGAGTGGCATCTGGGGATATGATGTATGTGGCTCAAAACCACGCTCTCTTCGCCATTGCAGGCGGTTTCGAATCCAAACCAGGGATCTCACCAAACAAACGAATGCATACACAATGTCAGTACTCAGCCCCAACTCATATCCAATGTCAACCTCTCCATCCAACGGCATACAGGTGATAAGACCCTCATCCTTTAAAGTCATTGTCATCTCTCCCGACTACAAAATGGAATGTGTGCGTCTTAGGCCGCCATCTCTCAACCAAAGCAGAAATCGAAGATCAGTCTAACTCCATGTTTTGAATCTGTGACCATGGAAAAAATCCAGCTCTGGCAATTAGTGAAATCAACTGTCAATCCAAATCCCACATCCTCCTATACTTCAACTCTAAGTTCCCGTGCGCCTGCATATGAAAATCATAAAACATATTAAACATATTAAGTAATGTTTACATATTAATTAAGTGAATGAAAAATAATTCTAAATTAACGAATTGTAATTTACAAGAGCTGAACTGACTGCTAGCTGAGTAAGCTCTCGTCGATCAATCCGGGCTAAATGATATCATTGAGATCCATCATGTATGTACGCCCTATGGCTAGAGCTCGATGTCCAATCATCTCTACGTGAATGCTGACTTCGAGAACTCATATTTGATATTCAAGTTGTATACAATCGTCGATGTAGATAAAATAAAGCAATCAATTATACAAATAGCACGAACATGAACAACCACAAATCACATATTTTCATATTAATATTCAAGCATAATTCGTTGAGATACATCAAAATTCAACACAATTAATATCACAATGCGGGATCCATATTTTCAAATGACCGGAGCCGCCGCGGATGTTTGAAACAACGGGATCCATATTTTCAGATGATCACACGTATTCAAATAGTGGGATCCCTATTAAATTAAAAACGCGTTGTTTGACACAGACATGTCACGCCACATAGGATCAAAATGTCACGTAATTTTTTAAAAGGTGGTCGCGGATTGAAATAGCGGGATCCTAAAAAGATGACATTTTTGAAACTCAAAACTCAAAGTTGACAAAACCTAAATAATCTAACTGAAAGATAATATTTTTGATAATTTTCCATCATTGATTTGGTCATTATTAACACATTGCTTAGGTCATTATTAACTCGCTGCTAAAGGTTATTACTTACAACATGAAAGGTTGAAATGACACAATATTGCTATTACTATCACTCAGGATAAATCATTTTTGGCTGCTGTGGTGAGGGACTTCAAAGGTAAGTTTGTGGCTGGCTTTAAGTCCCACACTGTTGGTAAACCATTCTTATACTGTCTTCTGCATATTCTGTATAAGTTGAAGAATCATTCGATAGATTTCCATTGTATTAAAGTTGCTCACCCTGACATTGTGTTACTTGGGCGAAATCTCTTGTGGATGGGAATTTTTCAGGTTAAGAGGAAGCTGGTGTCGAGATTGCATCAGGTTGTTGTTATAAAAACCAGTCACGCGCTGAATAAACCTGCAGACATCCTGAGTTTTAACCATCACAGGTTGTTGTTCACTTCTAACATTGAAGAGTTGCCGGACTTGGTGAAACAAGCCCTGGTCAGAGACTCTCTTTTGTGTCCTTGTAATTTCCAAGACTATGTTATTAATGTTTAGCCGATTGTGGTTATTTGCTTGCTGGTTGTTCCCAGCTTCTTTTGTTTTAATTTTTAGTTGTCAGGCTAGTCTCCATCATGTGGTTTCAGCCTGGTTTCTTTGGTTTTTATGTCTGACCAGTTTAGTTTCCGACTTGTGGGATCAATCTGGTCAGGTCAGTGTCTTATTGGGTTTGAGTAGGTTATTCAAGGCAAGTCCTTGGGTGCCGTACTCTCCTGATCTTTGTATAAGCCACGGTTCGGGCTGTTCGAGCCTTTTATTAATAATAATCGTCCTGGGACCGGCCAGGTTTAATTAAAAAAAAAAAAAGGTTGAAATGACAAAAAACAAAATTTAACCCTTGTTTTAATGGATATGAACAAAATATCTAAATTTAATTCTTTATAAAAAGGTACTCTTTTTGTGACATTAAATGTCACTATATGCAAAGTTATCCATGTTAAAAATGTGTTATTAAAAATATATTATTTGAAAAATTGGGTTCAGATCATGTGAAACATGATATATATGTAAGACAAGAGAATACAATCTAAACCATTGATTTTAATAAATCAACAGTTGAGATAAATTTGAGTTTTAATTAAATTAGGTAGTTGAATTTGAAATTTTAATTGTTAAATCATAATTAATTAACGATCGAAATTATTTCCTACTATCCTACAAAAAATCAATGTTCCTTCAAGAACTTTATCCTATAATACGTATATGATACAAAGTGAACAAATAAAAAATACCCAAAAAGCTAACAAACTTTGAGACACCACTAACCCATGTTCCAGATTCATCTCCGAATCGTTTTTCACGTTAAGCAAATGACATAAAATTTTGTGACTTGAAAAAGTCCTTAGGGTTGACCAATCAACCAAAAACGACATAGAAACAAATCAAAACGCAAAAAGAGCTTATTTTGATATTTTCAACCCTGCTCGCCGGTCGCGGTGAGTCCCAAGCAGTCCATCTTTGCAGCAACTTGCGTCAACCGACGACTCTAATCTCTCAATAGCGTCGATTCATTTCGGCAACCGGATTTAAGATTCCGCATCTTCTTTTCCACACAAAATCGAAGTTAGAGTCGATCTGCTGGCTTGTACTTGTGCTTTCTGTTTGTTTAGGGTTTTGTTAGATCTGCTGGTTTGGAAGGTTTAAAACGTTGCAAGTGTAATTTGGATTTATTTTCGATTATTTAGTTTGCTGATGTGTTTCGATACTTTGGAGTGTAAGGCTTATTTGTTGAATTGGGGATTTTAGATGTCATTTATTCTGTGTTACTTTGCAGGGGCTGTTGGAATGGGTAGCAGGCTAAAGGAAGATGAGCGGAATGAACGGACAATTCGGAATCTGTTGAAGCTACCTGCCAATAAGAGATGCATCAACTGCAACAGTTTGGTATTTTATCCTTCCTTTGTAATGCTATTTATTTTTTGCTTTTTGGACTATCAACATTTATATTCAGATTCTTATGTGAAATGAGTTACAAGCTAATGGTTACTGTTTGAAGTTCAATTGACAAAGTAGAATAATTATTTTGTTGCTGACTTTAAAATAATGACTTAAATGTATTGAACAGCTTAAATTGTTTGCCTTTGAACAGCCTGATAAATTGCTGACAACTAGAAATGCAAAACACTCGCAATAGTTTTTATATCTAATGTTAAATTTGCTACAATTTTAAAGGACAAAGTTAAATTGTGCTTCATTTTCTTCTGGCTGATGTTTTTCCATCAAACAGGGACCACAGTACGTTTGTACAAATTTCTGGACTTTTGTCTGCACAACATGTAGTGGAATACAGTGAGTTTCTTTTACGTATATGCTCGCACTTTGTGATTGCCTATCTCTGTGTTCGTGTATTTAAAAAGTTCCTACTGAATGAAACCTGAAAAAGTTGAATGAGATTTTCAATCTCAGTGAAACCATTTTGCTATGTAAGATTGGATAAAGTAGCCTGACAGAACACTAATGATGGATATCTTTTATGTTAGTCGAGAATTCACACACCGAGTAAAATCAGTATCCATGGCAAAGTTTACTTCCCAAGAGGTTGCTGCTCTTCAAAATGGAGGAAATGAGGTATGAAATTCATCCTTAGTGTACACATGTCTGTGCGCTCTCTGTCCCTGGAACATCATGAAAAACTCGGAAGCTTTATTCATATTATGTCAACAGCATGCAAAGGGTATATACTTCAAGGATTGGGACTCTCAGCGTCATTCATTCCCTAGTAACAGGTTCGGACTTACCTCCTCTGTGTATTATGTGGTATTGATAGAGTTCCTGACAATTATTTTATTTTTTCTGAGCAGTAATACTGAGAGGCTTCGGGACTTCATCAGGCATGTCTACGTTGATAGACGATTTAGTGGAGATAAGAGTTCTGAAAAGGCTCCAAGGGTATTCCTTTTAACCATCTTGCTTTATTAGTTTTGTTTCTGCAAGTTCTGACTTCTTAGTAATCCTTGGCCTACAATTTTTGGTTTTTGCTCATATGAGTCGCATGTTGATGTTGTTAACACTACACCATAATAATCCATTCATTTACCCCCTGAAGTCATCTTACCATTTGTTCTTCTGTTCAAGCCTTTCAATTTTAATTTCTCGTATATATTGATGCTTTCAAGCAGGTTGAAGATTCTTATGAAAAAAGGAGTGATGCATCACGTAGTGGATCTCGGAGCCCACCTTATGAAGATACATATGATCGTAGACGCAACGACAGGCCAAGCCCTGGTGGGAGGAGCGATGATAGCTATTCTAAGTATGATGATCGAAGTCCTGGACATGATAGGGAGATCAGATATTCTAGTAATCAAGGAAAGAGTCCTAATCGTCCGGAGATCATCAATGACTGGCGCCGAGAGGACAGATTTAGCAATGCTAGTAAAGTGGAAGATCGCAGGACTTCTGATGTAGATTCTTTGTCAGATGGCAGGTCACCTGAACATCAGAAGGATATGAATATGTCAAGTCCTCCTGTTGTTCGACCTATTAGAGATATATTGGGAGATAAAATCATTCCACTGAAGATCGGTCCTCAAAAACCAAATGGTATCTTGTCCGCTGATGCTCCTGTGCACGTAGTGGTGAGTTCATATTTTTCTGCATTGTATGTTTACTATACATGTACGGTATGGAACTGTGGTACGTATGTTCGTTGTTTTTTATTTGGTTCGTTTTACTTAGGTTAGGTGATTGAATAACTGGTTTTTGGTTGGTTGTTATAGTATGCGGCTTATGATTTTATTGGATGCTGGGATTTTAGCCGCTTTTTGAACTTCATTATTTTGATACAGTGAGGTGATTTTAGCTATTTGATATTCATGAGGGCCCTTGTTGTCTGAAATTATAAACTTAACAAGTTGCCTATACGTGTAGTGCTGACAAATCCATAGTTTCGTAAGTGCTACCGTGTGATTTTTAGAATGCTGCTGGCTAGTCTTCCATTGCAATCTTCTTTATTTACTTTCTGATTAAGTATTATAATCAACTCTTTGGCCACCTGTTCAATTAATATTATTATTTGTTACAGAAGTTTTTCTTAGCTATGCTTTGTCTTGCGCTATTCCCTTTTATTAAGTAGCTGCAGTTTACTGTTTCATCTTGACCTACGATCAAATGTTTTCATTATTTTGAGGTCTTGTTATTTATGACAGAGAACAGCATCCTCTAGTAGCTTTGGGAGTTCTGATGGGAATCAAGTGGAACCCAAAAAGGAATCTGTTGGAAGTTTGATCGACTTTGACACAGATCCCGAACCTCCTGCTGTTACTGTAACAAAGCCACAGCTCGAGCAAACAAATTATGTCTCGACGACTACTGAACCAGCTAATTCAACCAGTAATGATAATTGGGCCTCTTTTGATTTTACCTCAGAGGCAAAGCAGATTCAAGCGGAATTTACATCAAGCAATACTCTGGACTCATTACTTATGCAACTGACGGCACCTTCACCACTTCCTGCACAATCAGGTTTGTTCCAGAATTCCAATGCCCCGATGCACGCAACTGGTGGTGAAAGTAAATCGGATGTGTTTGTGAGTCCTGTAAATATGCCACCGTTTGGTGCTGTAGGGTTTAATGCAGCTCCCATTAGCACTGGGGTGACATTTGATAGCATGAATGTATCAGGATCAGGACCTGTCTTGCAGTATCAGCAGCAACACCATTCTCTCTCCTCTGGTGGACAAAATGTACCAAGCATACAGCAACCTTCTAACTTCCCACCACCACACCATCCACAGTCTATTTCAGTAATTCCTCAGGAGGTGGCTAATGGATTTGGAACACAGCCTCAACAAACAGAGACAAAATCAAGAGGCAGGAGCGCATTACCAGAGGTGATTAACATATGTGGCTAGCCTTCTTATTTTTTGAAACAAATTGTACAACTAACAAAGATTTATGTTATTTGTAGGATCTCTTTGCTGCCACGTATCATCAACCTCTCACAGCACAGCGGGGATGGCATAGTAACCTTCCTGCTGGCATGGCATTCCCAATGCAATATAGTTTTCCAAATGTATGTATTACGATACAAAACTGTTGCATTGTTTCTTATACATACTGATTAGCTTATTTACACATGATAATTGATAAGTAGATGTTCCTCTGTTGCAGCCTACTCATAATTTCAACAGCCATCAAAGTCATCAAACCCTTTCGATTTCAGCAATGAATCTTCACCTACTCCAGCGCTATCGGTATGCCAAATTATTCATTCTATATTCAGATTTTCCATTCCCATTTCACATGTCAGTATACTCGTTTCTGTTTCCTCTTTGAGGATAATTCAAGGATTTCAAAGCTGAAATATACTTGTATTAGATGAAAATCATGAGCGTCCTCGAGGAGAAATTTGTCAAACAACAGTTAAAAGCTGAAGTTCCTTCCTATTGAAATAGCTGTAATTGTGAAAATGAAACATTCTTTATTCCGTAGTCATTTTATCTGTTGTTGGTCAGTCTGTGAATAAGATCCAGTAAACCATGTTTCATTGTCAATGAATTAGTATTTATAACATGCTTTTAAAATTTAAAATGCCGAATTGAACTTCCGAAGGGTCAGCTAAGTAATTGACCATTGCTCTTTGGTTGTTCATATGATGCAGTTTCCATCAATGGCACCCTTGCACGGAGCTCTGCCAACTATGCCAAATCCATCGCCGGGTTTAGTGCACACTCCTAGCGTTAGTGCTCCTTCCATGTCGTATGTGCAACCCTCACTGTCATCTTACACATCCCAGTTCCAATCACCCTATGCTGCTGGAGTGCCTTCAGGTGAATGTTTCTGTAGTTATGCTTGTCCTCATACAATCTATCATGGAATTCTCTTTTATTTTCTTCTGACATCATCACATTTCACAGGGGCATCCTTAGGCCAACAAGTACCTCAAAGTACGCCGGTAGTAAGGTAGGCAGGCCATATCTGAATTCCCAGTTGTTGGTTATTTCATCTGTCTCCAAGTTGTTTGATATCACAAACTCATGTTCCTTCCTGCACTTGCACAGTAGACCACAAGGACTAGTTGGGGTTGGAGACTCTTCATTTTTTAGCTCCGTGGGCGCTAATCAAACGATGAGTGGTGGTTATCCGTCCGCAGCAGCACCAAACTCGTTTCCAGGCGGTAATCCATTTGATTGATCCTTAATGGTAGCAGAAACCAGCTGTTTACTGTTTACGACATACAATGGTTCAGTTGTGGATTATGGCAAATTCACACAGCTAAATAGAGACAGTGCGTGACACCCTATTTTCCACATTGTCTGCATTTTCTTTGTAAAATTTGTTTATTGTTTTGTGAATGAGAGAATGTAGACTGAAAAAGAAGCTAGTGGTTCGAAACGGGAGACTGGTCGGAGTTAATTTCGCAACCCATGTTTGGCCAAGTGTTTGGCGTTCTTGTACTCGGCGTGTACAATTTGTACGTCTTCTCATTCTTTTGTATTTGGCTTGAGTTGTAATAATTATGGATGCCGAAACTTGCAAGAGGTAAATGCTTTTCCGTTCACTAATCATTTTGTGGTTTGTCAATTTCTTGTTCCATCTGATGCAATCCATTAGGCTTCTCATATGAAGATGTTTGTCGCCCCCTTTAGTTTTATCACTTTTCGGCCGTGATCACATTCTTTAGAAATATTTAGCTGGATGCTGGTTACATGGGCACATAATGCTAGTACTCTTTAACTATCATATTTACTCTAATCCTAAAAGTCCTCATAAGTAACCTCAAAACCTCTTTATTTTGCAAACAGTTTCAAACTTTACTGAACATGTTAAATTTCTGCAAGAGACCTCTGTCCCGATTTTAATTGAATTCACATCATTTTATTTGTCAAGGAATTCGTCAATTTTACAGTATGGTAATTTCAGTAGACACATCTTGTGGCCTTCTCTCAGACTGTACTTGTGCCCAGTCAATAAGTTGAGTCCTCCAGCAGCATCTAGCAGGGCTGCAGTTGTCTACAATTTTTCTGTTGTTCCTATGCGGGAGTATACTTATTGTATACACAAATGAAGACTTGATTCAGTATCCTCAAATTATCTGCACATTATCCAGGTATCAGGAAGCTTGTGATGCAACTTCGGAAATCCAGTTTACCGTGTTGCCAAAAAAGAGTTCCCAGAACCAAAGATCAACAGCGAGAACTGATGAAAAGATGAGTAGTGCCAGAGTTTGATAGCGGTTCAAAGGCCAGCCAGAGATCTCAGCCATCGTTTTAAGAAATGGAAGGGAGTTGGTGTTGAGTTCTGGCTTTTTTATGGTCCAAGCTGTAACCCATTGCACGCGTGACGGAACCAAGTCGAACTCATCACGCAGACGCCTACCTAGGTCCGGCATATGTCCTCCACCGTATAAAATTGCAATTTTGTTATTACCTTCATCGAGAGCTCTTCGTAGAGCTTCAACTGCTGCTTTATTCCTCTCACCAATGATGACTGATTTCTCTTCAATATCAGCAGTCACCTGTGTGAACCTACAAACAAATATGTTTTGATCATTTAATTTTAAGGGATCCAAAAACCCAAGGTTGTCAAAGTATATTGGAGCGATCACTAACTACTGCACTTACTCAGATGTTAATCGCTTTGCCAGGAAGACCTTTAATGCAGCACCTATATCAAGCCTGGACAAAGCATCTATTTCTGAATATTCAGATTCCTGAATACCTGTATCCATACATATACCTCCAATGATGAGTAGACCAACGAGTGGCATAGGGAGTGACCGAGAAGCCCATAAGAGTTTGGATCTCCAAAAACCAAGGTCTTCAGGAATTGAAGCTGCCTGCACTAAGGCTTTTGTAGACTTTATAGTCATGCCTCTAGCAAATGTAAAAAAGCTTTCACCTTTTTCTTCCTAGAGAAACAACAGAAAACAGCAAAACAGTAAGATTCCGTGGAAGCATCAGCTAAACTTGAACTGTTAAAACATCAAAGCATTATGATTCCGAGGAAAAACCTGAAGTTGTTTGAAGGTCTCAAAATCAAGATCAGCATGATACCAATTCTCATCCTGGTAATCAAGACAGTCTAGTTGGAAATCAAGCCTCAGCACTTGTGCCATCTGACGCTGAATGCAGCCTAGAAAGTTGAAGCCTCGTGATCGAGTCCCTCTTAGTCTCTTTGTCGTAGGATTTCTTCTGTTCTCTAAACTCTCCCTACTGGCAACCATCTCATACAAGACACAGTCGTACTCATCAAGTCCATCTTTAAGGGTGGAAAAGTACCTGAACATGAACAATCAAAACTAAGTAACAACTCACTCGAAGGAAGTTAATAAGCACACAAACAAAGTGTCTCCCCTATATCACATATATATATACATGTCCTTCAAAAAACTACAATCTAAACTAACAACTCCCTGCCGATCAAACTACCAGAAAACCAACCAAGTTTGAGTAAACTCAGTGCTTACTCTTTGTCAGCTATGTGTATAGTTGACACCAAATCAACCTGCATATAGAGCAAACACAAACATCAATCATATAATAAAATCAAAAACATTCAGACATCATGTATGATCAGAAGATTTGTATACCTGTAAAAATGGCTGAAGCAGTGACCAAGGAAACTTCTTTCTATAACTAACAACAGCAGTCTGCAACTCCCCACTTTCCCCTCCTCTCTCAAACCTCATGAAATCAGCTATAGAATTGTTCTGCAGGAAGACATCTGGAGATCCATCGTCGACAGATTGCTGAGTAAAAGTAGCAGAAACCTTCAGCACACGAGCTAATTTAGGGAGATTAGGGTTTCGCTTCGGAAGATGAAAAGATGCAAACTTTAGAGGGTGATGGAAGGTGGGGTTGGAGCGAAATGATGGAATTGTGGAGGGTAAGGAGGCGGAGGCGAGAACCATGCCGCCGTGTGTCACTGGTTGTGTAACTTGGGGAGATGAGTACAATTGGAGGATGTGATTTGCTGTGTGGTCGTTACAAAGTTGTCCAGAGAAAATATCCTTCTTTTTCTCTCATTTCTTCTATTTTGCGAGCAAAAAAATATAGATTTTAGATTCGATACAACTATAAAAATCGTGATCAGAACGTATATAAGTATATTTTCATTCATTAAGAAACGTATGTTTTCTTGGCTCATATAACTATAAGAACAAGCCAGCAAGCCTTCTACAAGAGAGAAACACTTCTCACAAAATGTGTTCTTAATTGTTAATAAAAATTTTGCTGAAAACCATCTGTTATGTCAATTTGACCAAAATCACCCCTCCAACTTTTATTTTAATATAACCATCCATAAATTCAAATTTTATTTAGTGCAGGCACCTCGTCGCTATTTCGTTAAATATTCCCTTAGATTTGTCTGTTAATTTAGTTGACCCTCATTAATTCATAATTATATAAATAAATAATCTCTAATAAACCTTCAAAATTAAATTTAACACTTACATTAAATTAATCTTTAAACAAAACTAATCAAAACCATAATTATATAGTTTAATAACCCTAATTAATAATTCAATTGATCCTTAAAATTAAAATAACCCTTAAACTAAATTAATCTTTCAATTAAATTAAACCTTAAACTAAATTAATCATTAAACTAATTTTAACCCTTAAATAAACTAACCCCAATTCATAATTATATAAATAATCTTAATTAGTATTATTTAAAATAAATAATAGGATTATTTATATAGTTTAGCATTAATTTGGTTAATTTAATTTAGTTTAGGGTTAATTTAATTTTAAGGGCCAATTTAATAATTAATTATGATTATTTAACTATATGATTATGTTTAGGGTTAGTTTTATTTAAGGATTAATTTAGTTTAAGGGTTAATTAAAATTTAGGGGTTAACAGGGTTATTTATCCATTTAATGATGCATATTACTCTTCAGGAATAACTGTATTATACATATTTACCCGTTGAAATACTATATTTATATTCATCCATTTTGCGAGATAAATATCACTCTTCTGGAGTGATGACCATATTACTCTCTTCAGGAAATAAAATTTTACATTTATCTACATGTAATATAATATAACCACTCTTTAGGTGTATATAACTTTCACTTAAATCACAAGATAATATTTAGCATAAAAACATTTAACGAATTGACAATCTTGTTAATGGATAGGAATAATACTTTAATCTTAATTTCATATTTGTATTTGCGTCATTTTAAATATATTAATAATTATACTTCAAAGAGATCAATAAATAAATAAATAAACATGCATAAACTTCAGGTGTAACCTGTTCAATAATTCACTTCAGGAGAATTGAAAAACATATCAAATGCATCAAATGTAATCACTTCAGGTGTTATATTTGCATGATTTTTTATGTCTCATGTGCATGATTCCACTTTGAGAATCGAAAATTAAATATGAGCCTCATTCATCTTCAAGGGAATTTAAAGATAGATATAACCACTTGTGGTGTAACACATGTGTTGCTTTCACATTTTGAAAAATCAAGAGACAAAAATGTGAATCATTGCACTACGTGAAAATTAAGGATTAGGATCCGGTACTGCGAACATTACAGCCTAAAATATCAAGAAGGAATATTAATATTTTTAAATTTCCAATCCTACTTTAAAGGGTTTAGTTATCTAAAAATTGGTTATAGATTAGGATAAAAAAATCATATCACTTGTTGTACAAAGCTGTACGCTGCACGGGATCTTCACCCGAAAATTAATTATGATTCCACTTTTGGAGAATCTTTTTTTTAAAAAGGGATTACAGGAATTCACTCCTACCCCATGACTCGAACCCGAGACCTATTGGCTCAGGTAGTGGGTGCCTAACCACTAGGCCAACCCCACTTCTGGAGAATCAATCCTAACAAAAGTAAGAACGATATTTATATAATGATTTCACTTCTGATGAATCAAACTTTACAATATTGATATTTATTTATGGCTACGACTCCACTACAGGTATTCAAGTCATCACCAACTACTTATATTCGCAGTACTTCAAGTACTACATGTTTTATTTATTCCACTTCAGAGGAATTATTTCATAAAACATGATTCCACTTCGAGGGAATCAAATTTTAAAAAAAATAAGTAAATTTCTTATCAAAGATTCCACTTTAGAGGAGTCAACTTACAAATTTACATATACATGTGATTCAACATCAGGTGAACGAAAACAAGAATAAACTTCATATACATATGCATATATATAGGTTGTATCTTGTGGATCCATCCAATTTGGTGGACTCGTGGATCCTCTCTTGCATCCGTTGATTGCATTTTTTGGACGCACCAGATTGCGCCACGTATGTGCATTTGTCATGTGCACATCACGTGTGCACATGACAAATGCACACGTGCAAGTCACATGCTTCATTAATGCGTTGGCACAATCTGATGCGTCCAAAAAATACAATCAACGGATGCAAGAGGGGATCCACGAGTCCACCAAATTGAGAGGATCCACATGATAGTTTCCCTATATATATATGCATATGACTCAACTTCAGGTGAATCAAAGCATTGATAAATTTTAATCGCGAATCAAATTTCCTTACAAAATCATCATGTAAGAGTGATGAAAAACAGAGATGAATAATTATCAATTTCTTACCATTAACTTTTACCTAGAGCAACTCGTGTTGATAACGTTTTATAATATAAAAAAACATAAAGAAATGATATGCAAGAGAGACTTGTATATAAGGGAGGAGATATGGAGGATTTGTTTCATCTTATTCATACCATTACCTCTTACCTAGAGCAACTCGTGTTGATAACGTGTTATAATATAAAGAAACTTAAAGAAATGATATGCAAGAGAGACATGGATATAAGGGAGGAGATATGGAGGATTTTCATTCATCTTATATATTTATACATCCAACACCATTATATATAGTTATGTACAAGGAGATAATTACTTAATAAAACAGGCATTGAAAGTCTCCAATGTTAAAGCTAAGTCATCAAACCTATTAAAACTACATCTGTAACACTATCAAATCTTTCTTTAATTGTGATGCGGCCCAATTAAGTGGGCTTTGAGCCACTTAATTTTGTACGATTTAGGGCTTTGAGCCATTTAATTTTTGATATTGAATAAACAAAATTAGGATTTTCCCTTTTATGTCAAGTTTTCGGTATTTCTATTAAAATCAACGAATCTTGCTTATCAATTTCTCGGTTGTAACATCCCACATCGACAAGAATGAGAAAGCGAGTTAGCTAGACAAGCTAACCTGCCGAGTCTCATGTCACCTAAGTACCATGGTTTTTAAGATAAAGGTCCTAGGTTGTGGTGACCTAGGGGACTTGGGTGGCATGTGTCTCGGACAGGCTAGGCTTGTAGCGGCTCGGATCGGCTGATCCGGTCGGGTCGTTACAGATGGTATCAGAGCCGACTCTCCACAGTAGATGACAGAAGTCATCGAAAGGAGAGGAGGAAACTGAGAGTCTGTCTAGATTGGGCCCAACGAGGACGTTGGGATTCTGTTAGTGGGGGTGAATGTAACATCCCACATCGACAAGAATGAGAAAGAGAGTTAGCTAGATAAGCTAACCTGCAGAGTCTCATGTCACCTAAGTACCATGGTTTTTAAGATAAAGGTCCTAGGTTGTGGTGACCTAGGGGACTTGGGTGGCATGTGTCTCGGACAGGCTAGGCTTGTAGCGGCTCGGATCGGCTGATCCGGTCGGGTCGTTACATCGGTATTCTGCGGAATCAACGAGTTGTTGATTTATCTATCCCGTCAACTTCTTGGCATTCTGCGGAATCAACGAGTTGCTGACGCCTATCGTTCTTGTTTGCCCACCCGCGCTGCATCAGATTGATACCAATTTTCAGCCGGTCCTACGTGATGACTCCTTGTGGTAGAGATCGATCTAGAAGGTTCGGAGGCGCTGACGAGACGTCACTTATTTTACGACGTGAAAACGTAGATTTGTGCGGGCAAATCGAGTATCTTACCCATCGTTTGGAGACGGTGGAGACTAAGCGTGCACAATCAGATGATCTCTTTGGGGACATGATTATTATTATGACGATGATAGTGATATTGTTTCCAAATTTGGAGAACCCACATATGATGAGTATGGTGATGATGTGGATTATAGTGAAGTTGAGAGCGATATTGCTTCCTATCTCGGAGAACCTATATATGATGATTATGGTGATGATGAAGTTGATATTGCTCTGAGTTCATGTATTCCTATTTACGATACTTACAATGATGGTGAGGTTGATAAGAATTTTGATATTCATGATCCTATTTATGATGATTACGGTGATATTGAGGGAGATTTTGAAGAGTATGTGACAGAACATATCAGTACGGTTCTACTGTTACGACCTACTGTTTTGACCTGTGAAGACAATTGTTTACACAACAAAGTATTTCAGTCTGCTTGCACTACTAACAGGAAAGTTTGCTCCTTTTTCTTCGATGAGGGTGTCCCTATAACTTTTTTCAGATGTGCGTTGAGATTAATGTTGAGTAAACTTCAGATTCCGCTTCTCTTATCATAGTATGTAGCGCATGCCAATCGAATGCGTCGTATAATGAGATTTGAAGTTGGTGATTAGTATTTTTCTATTATAGATTTTGGATTCGAGGATGAATCTTTCTGCCCCAGAGAGAATGATGCGGCCCAATTAAGCGGGCTTTGAGACATTTTCTTCAAGGCAAAAAAGATTCGTCCTCGAATTAATAGTCGTTTCTCGAATACGGACATGGTTTCCAAATAAATTACGAAACTCTACGAGATTCTAGTGCATCCGACCGAGACGAAACAAGAAATATCTTCTCAGTCTCATACTAAATAGATGCAGTAATAATTGTAATTCCACGAGTCCTCTCATCAAGCGCCGACTCAATCTCAACTCCAAAGGCAGCTAGAGACATGGTTAACGTTGTTCTGAGAATTCTTACCATGGTCAGCATGATCAATAGTTCCAATGTTTACTTGAGGCTTCGTCCTTTCGAACTTTCCTTTAATATTGCAACACAGATCCATGATATCATTTAAATATCACCCCTTCAAGCCATCCCATCACTGTTCTGTTAATATTTTCGTTAAATTTAACTCATGACTATGTTGATCAACTCTTAATCCATAATTATAGATAAATAACAATAATTAACCTAATTAAATAACTCTAATTAATCCCATAAGTATATAATTATGATTTCAAAAACAAACAAGCCTGAGCACGTTTTAAATTGAAGAGTATTAATCAAAGGTTCTTGAAGCATTGTATCAAGTATTAAACCATAAGATTGGCGAAACATGCTAGAGTTCCAAAAAATCCAAAAAATAAAGATTAACCCTCCGTCTGGATATGGAAAAAAGTGGAAAGAAAATTTAAGGAAAATATAAAGAAAAACAATTTTCCATTGAAAAAAGGGTGGAAAAGTTTATATTTTTTCTTTTATTATTATTTTTCATTTTCCTTGATACAACCAAACGCATCCAAATATCTTCTTTTAAATTAAAAAAAAATTCACCCATTTTTCAATGCAACCAAAAAGAGTTATTAATTTGCAAAATTAACAAAAATTAAAACAGTCAATATTCAGTTACCAAAATATTAGGAATGAAAATATATAAGTGTATGTCTTCTAAAGATTAAATTCTAGGAGAACATTAATCACGATGAGAATATGTCATCTCTCCTAAATGTGATATGTATGTTCGGAACGGTTGCAAATTGTAAGCAACAGTCTACTGAGACCAAGTTATACTAATATAAAAGGGCAAATTATCGAAAACCACCCATTTTCGGAAACCACCGTATCTTTGAAAATTATAAAGTCACACCCTTAAGTTTATTAAATTTTTCAAAAACCACCTATATGTTCAAGTTTAATCGAAATATTAATAAAAATGATAAAAAAACTTATAAAAATACGTAATTAATTAACAAAAATCATAAAAACATTTAAAAAATCAGAATATTAAATAAAAATAAAAATAAAATTGAAATGTATTCATATGGTATGTATACAAATGTAAAAACTAAATTTACACACAAATGTGGCGTCTTGAAATTATCCATATGGGTAAAATTAACCGAAATATGAACAAAAATCATTAAAAAAACTTTTAAAAATGCTAAAAAAATACGTATATATTAAAAAAAAAATCATTAAAAACTTTTAAAAACAAGGATATTAAATAAAATATAAAAATAAATTTGAAATGAAGTAAAATACTTTTTATTCATATGGTATGTATTAAATGTGAAAACTAAATCTATTACAAAAATATGATGTCTTACAAATTTATAAAATTTTGAAGTTTTTTATTTTTATGGTGCTACCATGGTATCATATTTGTAATTTTAAGATACCATGTTTTTGTATAAATTTAGTTTTCACATTTAAATCAAAATTATAACTTTGAATAGAAGGATTATAATTTGCATGTGTAGGTATAGATTTGTTGAATAAATAATAGTGTGTTATACGGTTACACTTACTACATACGTCATATAGGGCATACAATTATAAATTTTGATACATTTTACATATAAAGCATACAAACACAAATTTTATTGCATATAAAGTAAAGTTTGAACACTCATTTTAAGACATTACGATTTTTTTAAAATTTAAAGGAGCAATGATGGTTGCCGGTAAATTTTTGTATTTATCAAGACGCCATATTTTTGTATACATTTAGTTTTCACATTTGTATATATATCATATGAATACATTTCAAATTTATATTTATATTTTATATTTATTTAATATCATGATTTTTCAAATGTTTTTATGATTTTTGTTAATTATTTATGTATTTTTTAATTTTTTATAAGTTTTTTATTATTTTTATTAATATTTTGATTAAATTTAAACATATGGATGATTTCTGAAAAATTTAATAAACTTAAGGGTGTGACTTTATAATTTTCAAAGATGCAGGTGGTTTCCGTAAAAAACTCATATTTATGGGTGGTTTTCGGTAATTTGCCCATATAAAAAGAGATCAAGATGTAAAAGCATATTTTCGTGGGAATATAGGGCTAAGATTATGCAAGACTTTGATTTATCGTAAAAAAGAAGAATAAATTCGAAATTGTTGATTTGATTAATCTATCGATTGATGTTAAATTTATTTTTATTAATGTTGATGGTTGAATTTGCGAAAATTACGGGGCGGTTAGATCTGGAGGTTTTTTTAGTTTTAATATCATCCTTAGATTTTTAAAATCTACAGTTTTGATCATATCCTAACGGCCTCACAAATGTTTGACGGTCCTTTTTTTTTAAAACATTACTACTTCATCGCTCAAGGAATGGACAAACCCCATACTCAAGGCGGATATGCACTCAGGAGGGCTTGAACCACCAACCTCTGAGACCAGAGACCGAGTGGTTGACCGCTAGGCCGCTACTCCTTGTGTTTGACGGTCCTTTTGGATCTTTTCCATACTAGTATATATAACCTTGTTTATACTGTTTTTTTGTTAGAATGAAATATTTTGTCAAATGAGTTTTTGATTGGATTTACAATCGGATTGATAAAAATCATGAAATGATTCTATCTAACTGTTGTATATTTTGCATCTTTGAAATATTTCAATCAAATTCTTGTTATTTCCTTTTGGTGTCAAATACTTTGTATTTTGCTACCATTTATGGAAACAGAATAAATACATTTTGCTATAATATCTCTTTTTCCCAAAGCAGTACTTACTCTCTCTTTAAATATTGATGTGAATTTTATCAAAAAAAGAATATTTATGTTGATTTTTCTGAAGTTGTTAAATTCATTTCTTCTCATTTTGTAAAAAAGTCAACAAACCACAATTTCATTTCCTAATTAGCTTTGTAATCAATCGCACTAAATCCATGATTAATCACCTCTTTAAGTTTTCATCCAGCAAATTTTATCTGACTGATTCCAAATTAATTGATTGAATTAAGTACAGTCAATTCTAGAAAATAATAACCTGAGTATATAATCGTTTTGAACAAAGTTCAATCTTATCTCTCTACATAACATGAATTTCTTCTATTCGTTTTTCGTAAAAGAGCTTGGTTTCAATTTTTGGTCTCTTACAACGTATAGTCAAAATCTAATAGCAAATTATCACGTTTTGATTTTTTTACTTAATTACGTATTTTTATTCAAATCTTTATTGAATTATGCAAAATTGATTTACCGTAAAATATTATTCGAAACGCTGAATCTTATTCAGTTATGTATTGCACTTCTGACTTTCTTTTTAAAAATGCACAAAAAGAAATTTGATATTTCACACATGCGTAATCAATCGCGTTACAACTTTATTCGTAAGAAAATAATTCAAGAATGATAAATTAGTCGTTATAATAGGAGATGACACTTTTATTTCAGTCAATATATTTTTACTTTTATAACAAAGTTAACGGTTGATATTGATAATTATACACATTAATTAATTTCTTAGAATGAAAGAATATTATTTTTGAAACCCTATCGAAATTTTGTTAAATAAAAAAATGTAGATAATGATTTTTGGTGTTGAGGTTTATTCATCGAAGCAGTCCGATCGAGTGTGGGATGTGAAAAATTAGGTTTTGTGCCACCTCATCATCGTCAGTTTGTTAGTAGAGAGACAGCGAGTGTAGTCTGTTCTGTTCCTGTCTGCTACGTACGATGAAACATTGTTTGTTTAATTTCGCTTCGTTGCGAAAATCTCAATACCAACAGATCATGTCCACCTCATCGGACTTAACTCCTCCGGCTCCGGCTGCTCCATCCCCTGACGACGCCGCCGCCGCCGCGACACCACCAACGCCTTCCCGAATTCCACCGCCCAAACGATCGCCTCCTCCCCCTCCTGATGCTCCGCCGCCTTCTGTCGTTCCTCCGCCATCCGTATCTCCTCCCCCTCCACCCGATGCTCCGCCTCCTCCACCCGATGCTCCGCCTCCATCCTCCCCAGTTAAACCTTCTCCTCCGCCGCGTGACAGCCCTCCACCATCCACTCCGCCAGGGGATAAAACCCCACCACCGCCTCCGACTCAAGTTCCACCGCCTCCGCCACCGGGTACACCGATAAAGCACAGCCCTCCTCCGCCGCCTCATCATGTTGTTAGATCTCCTCCTCCGCCGCTTACTCCTTCCAAGGATTCGTCGTTTTTGGGGCTTAGCAATCAGAAGCTAATTGGGATTGGGGCAGGTGGTGTGGTAGTATTGTTAGTTGTGTTTTGTCTGTTGTTACTTTGTTGTAGGAAGAAGAAGAGGAGAAGAAGAGACGATTACTATGCACAACCACCACCTCAGTCCATCAAAAGTGAGTTTTTTTCTTCTTCCAGTTTTGCATGTTGTCAAATTTCTTCAAGGCAGTTATTGTCTTTCAATATTCTGCCTGTGGTAACGAAATGCGCCTTTGCACATATACCTCTGTCTGAGTGGATTACTGTTTTGACTGTGTCTGGTGGTTATCATGGCAGATGGAAATTATGGTGGCCCGCCTCAACATTGGCAGCAGAATGTGACTCCTCCTACAGAACATGTAATCAGGCTGCAACCAGCGCCTTCCTCTCCTCCTCCCTTACCAATATACAAGCCTCCTCCTCCACCTCCTTTTTTAAATAGCAGTGGTTCTGCTTCTGGATCAAACTATTCTGGTGCAGAATACCAGCCCCAGCCACCACCACCCCCACTGCATGCTGCTTCTTCATTAAGTTCCCCAAAGAGTACATTTACATATGAAGAATTAGCTACGGCCACCAATGGTTTTTCTGATGCTAATTTACTAGGCCAAGGGGGTTTTGGATATGTGCACCATGGAGTCCTTCCAAATGGGAAAGAAATTGCTGTTAAGAGCTTGAAAGCTGGAAGTGGCCAAGGAGAGCGTGAGTTTCAGGCAGAGGTTGAAATTATTAGCCGTGTTCATCACAGGCATCTTGTATCATTGGTAGGGTATTGCATTGCGGGTTCACAAAGAATGTTAGTGTACGAGTTTGTTCCAAACAATACCATGGAATTTCACTTGCATGGTAATTCCATTACAATTTCTACTTTTGGTTTCGTGGGAAATCTTTACCTTAAGAGGGTTGGCATTTTGTAGGGAAAGGTAGACCTACAATGAACTGGGTTACAAGAATGAAAATTGCCTTGGGATCTGCCAAAGGTCTCGCGTACTTACATGAGGACTGTAAGTACATCATACCTTAATAGATATTTGGGTGCATTGCCAACTTCGTGGTGTTTAATTTTCACATGCATTTTTGCAGGTCATCCTAAAATCATTCATCGTGATATCAAGGCCTCTAACATTCTTTTAGATGCCAATTTTGAGGCAAAGGTACACCGGCTCTCTATACATCACTTTACAATGTGCACACTACATAGTAATCAATTGTTACCCCATCGAGTGATATTTGATTTGTGGAATATTGCTTAATTATTTTTTATTATATATATGCTACAATGAGTAACAATCAAAGAGACACATCTTGAGATGCTGCTTCATTGCTGAGCAGACCGCTCATGAACAACGGAAATTATGATGATGATGATGATGATGATGATGATGATGATGATGAATTTTTATGGATACCAGCGTGTAGCTATAGGATAACATGGCTGCTAAAAGTTGTCTATCATATGTCATTTTATGTATTTACCTTAATTAGTTAATTTCATATTCAGGTTGCAGATTTCGGACTTGCAAAGATTACTTCTGATGTCGATACACATGTCTCAACCAGGGTTATGGGTACTTTCGGGTAAAGCAACTCTTTTTGCCTTTTCCTAACAAATGAATATGTACCCTGTGTTTAATAGTGAATTCCCTCCGCCCTTCCTGTGTAATGATGTCGTGCATCAAACGCTCATGAAGGATTTTCAAAAATCAGATTAACTGATAATGGCTAATGCAAATTTAAATATTGGTATCATTTTGTCTGGTTTCTTAGTTTGAGTCAAACTGCATTAGCGATTTGTAGTCTTAAACGTCTTATTTTTATGTTTACAGTTATCTTGCACCAGAATATGCCGCAAGTGGAAAGCTAACTGACAAGTCGGATGTATTCTCCTTTGGTGTCATGCTTTTGGAGTTGATTACTGGAAAGCGGCCTGTGAATTCAACTGACACATACATGGATGATAGTTTAGTAGACTGGGTTAGTGACTGATTTGTTAATTACGTCACTATGAACTATCAATGAATGCTTGTTGCACATACTAAATATGCATGTCATTTTCAACAAAATTAAAACGAACGGAATACCACAAAGATAAAACTTTTTTTGCAGGCGAGACCTCGGCTCACACGAGCCATGGAGGATGAGAATTTTGATTCTTTAGTTGATCCACGGTTGGAAGAGCATTTTAACAAAAAGGAGTTACTAAGAATGGTTGCATGTGCTGCTGCCTGTGTTCGGCACTCCGCAAGGCGCAGACCACGAATGAGTCAGGTAACATGTTTTCACACTGATACGGGGAGTTATTTTTCATTGCTGGTGTCCGGTTGTGTTTTTTCTTTATTTTGGCTGGAGAATTGTATACATTATTAAACAACTTTCTTTCGTGGAGCAGATTGTGCGAGCTTTAGAAGGAGATGTATCATTATCTGACTTAAATGAGGGAATTCAACCTGGAAGCAGCTCAATGTTTGAGAGTTCTGACATGGATGCCAATTACACCGAGCAACTGAAAGCATTCAGGAAGAAGGCTTTTGAAACTAAAGAGTACGGCAGCAGTGAATATAGCGCTGGACCGGGAACCAGTGAATATGGTCTAAATCCTTCTGGTTCAAGCAGTGAAGGCCAAAACACACGTGAAATGGAGATGAGAACAACAATGAAACAGAATAACCAACGGTTTAGTGGAAGGTCTTGACGACTGACTTACATGTATATGTAATGTCTTCCTCGTCTGAGTCACTCTTCCGCTCTTGTCCGGTCCAACTTACTTGCAACAACAGTACAGCTGGTTTTTTCTTGGCTATTACCATAAGAGATTGTTTCAATATATTATGAACAGAATTCATTGGATTGGTGATGTGTTGGTTTATTCTTTGTATTTGTTGCTGGAGAAACACATACTTAAACAAAACAGCCAGATTATTCTTTTATTTGACAACATGCAGAGCAGCCATTTGTTATTGCTATATGTTTTCCTGCATATTTGCTTAACATTTTAATGCCTCAAGATATAGTTGAGAAATGAATGGCTGAAAATGAGCCGCATGAATGTAAAATATGCCCAAGGATGTAACAAAGCGATTCACGTTACTATATACATAGACAAGAGTATTGCAGGGATGGAACGTATCGTTAGGAAATGTATCATGTGGATCCATCTAATTTGATGGACTCATGAACCCCTTCTGCATGTGATATACACATGACAAATACAATGACGTGGTACAATCTGATGCATTGAAAAAATACAATTAACGAATGCAAAAAGTTCATTAGTCCATCAAAATAGATGAATCCATAGGATACAAGCTCCATATCGTTACACCTCATTTTTGCTACCTTTTAGTAACTAAAATAAATAAAAATTAAATTAGTCATAGAATAATAACCAGGATAGCGAAAAAGATGCAACCAACTTTTTAAACATTAAGGATAAAGGACTCAAAAGATAGTGTCAAGTTGTTATGGAGAAAGATCGCTCAACTAGTTTTAATATATCTCTACATCTTCTTCTCTCTGGTTTTGAGATCTAAAAAATCGAGTTGATGATACAAGGGTAAAGATCCAAGAGGACAATCAAATATTTGTGAGACTGTAGGACATAATCTCAATCGTTGATTTCTAATCATTCAACGGATGAGATTAAAAGTTAAAAAACCTTCAAATCCAACCGCCCCGTGTTTTTCGCAAATCCAACCGCCAACTTTAATAAAAACTAATTTTATTCTCACCCGTCAGATTAATCAAATCTACGGTTAAGATTTCGTCCTTCCTTCTCACAAATACTTATTGTCTTCCTAGAACTTAACCCGGTGATACAAAGTAGAAACACACCTAGTACTGTTCGTAAAAGAAAAGGAGAGAAAACACAGTGGGGTTCATCAAACGACAAACCCAGACAGTGAGGTGAGATATTTGACTCTTGTATACATGTGTTTGTTTCAAATCGAATTGTTGTTACACGTGTGACTACAAAGCAATAAAATATAAAAGTCTTTTTGAAATAGTGCAGATGGAAGGGAGCTCCAAAGCTAACGCAAACTGCAGGTGGCAGTCATTAGAGGTCGGTGTATATACCAATACCAGGCATGCATAGTGTATCAAAAATAATGGATTTGTTTTACAGTTTGTAGAGAATTATAATTTAACATAAGATTATGGCGATGTTAATTTGGGTTCAAACTAGACAAAAATTGATCGGTGTGTGAAGAAAGTGAGTTTGTCTTATTTTCGAGAGTCAATTTCGGTGTACACTGATAAAATTATTGCGAAGTGTATTATAGGATTGAATATTCGAATGCCAAAATTGACCGAGTGTCGAATGATATATCGATTTTCGAAGTTGCATAGAAAACATAACAAGTTTGAATCCTTGAGGAATGAATGTTAAGACTTTTATATTTGTGTATACCACATATACGGGTATTGCTTAATTGCTTAACTTTATATATAATCACATTATGATTATGTTTAAGTTTTTATGTAAAGCCCTACGAAAACACTGACTCGGGGGCGTAGGAGGTGCAAATCCTCGGGACGATTTGGCATCGGCTCGTCAAAACTTGTGTGCGCCCGAATCATGCGGACACGAATGGAGCGTGATGTGACATGATTCTGACTATCTGTCATGAATGATTGGCTGACAGTCTGTATAATGTGTACACATCTGTTAAGATGGCTAAAGAGTTGTGGAAATTTTTGGACTACAAGTACAGAAGGGAGGATGCAGACTCTAAAAAGTTCATTGTAGGCGAGTTCCTTGAGTACAAGATGACTCACTCTTGGACTGTTGTGAGTTAGAAGCAGGAACTACAGCTTATATTCCATGAGATTGCTTGTAAGGGGATGACGCAGAGTGAGTCATTCCAGGTTGCTGCGGTGATTAAGAAGCTACCTCTATCCTGGAGAGACTTCAAGAACTACCTCAAGCACAATGACAAAGAGACGAATCTGGAAAAATCTATCTAAAGCTCAGGATTGAGGAGCAGAATCAAGACTCTGACAAGAAACTGAATGTGATACCCGAGAGGGCCAATGTTGTGGCGCATGACACAACTCAAGAAGAAGAAGTCTTCAAATTGGCTCCTAAGGGTAGTTCATGCAAGAAGAAAGGGCAACCCAAGTTCTAAGGAAAGTGCTTTAACTGTGGCCAGACCAAACACAAAGCAAATGAGTGTTCTAAACAGAAGAAGAAAGAAGTCAACGTTGCTGAGGATGACGACGATGATAGCTTTCTGGTGGCTGTCATCGCTTAGCTGAATCTGGTGGACTCGAATGACAAAGACTGGTGGCTGGATACTAGTGCTACTCCCCACATCTAGTCAATCGAAAGTGATTCTTCACTTTGAACAAGACCGAAACTGAAGAGAAGGTGTACATGGCAACTCAGCCATTTCAAAGGTGAAAGAAAAGGGGACGATGTTCCTAAAGTTCACAACTGGCAAGAAGTTGCATCTGAATGGTGTTCTGTTCGTACCGGCCGCGAAGAAGAATTTGATATTTTGGACAATGCTGAATAGCAATGGATTAAAGATGACATTCAAGTCTGAGAAGGTTGTACTCGTCCATGATGACTTGTATGTTGGTAAGGGCTACGTAAAGCAAGGTTTGTGGAAGCTTAATACTATTGATATTAACTCTAATGTAATTGATGTCAAATCAAAAGTTATGAATAAATTTGATTCTTTTTATTCCTTGACTGAGTCCTCTAATTTATGGCAGAAATGTTTAGGACATGTAAAATAAGTCCATCAGAAAATTAACGTCTAAAAGTTCCTGCCATAAATTAGAGGACTCAATCAATTAAGAAAAAAATCAGTTTTATTCTTAACTTTGGATTTGGCATCAATTACACCAGTATCCAGCCACCAGTCTCTATCATTCGAGTCCACCAGATGCAGCTTAGAGATGACAGCCACCAGAAAGTCATCATAGTCATCAGCCTCAGCAACGTTGACTTCTTTTTCTTTTTCTGCTTAGGACACTCGTTTGCATTGTCTCCGGTCTGGCCATAGTTGAAGCACTTTCCTTAGAACTTGGGTTGCCCTTTCTTCTTGCATGAACCACCCTTGGGAGCCAGCTTGTTTGAAGACTTCTTCTTCTTGGAGCTTGCGTCATGCTCCACAACATTGGCCTCTCGGGTATCACATTTAGCTTATTGTCCGAGCTTCGATTCTCCTCCTCAATCCAGAGCGTTAGATAGATCTCTCCAAATTCGTCTCTTCACCCATGTGCTTGAGGTAGTTCTTGAAGTCTCTTTAGGATGGAGGCTGTTTCTCAATCACAGCAGCAATCTGGAATGACTCACTCGGTGTCATCCCCTTATAAGTAATCTCATGGAATATGAGCCGCAGTTCCTGCATCTGACTCACAACAGTCCTAGAGTCGGTCATCTTGTACTCAATGAATTTGCCTACAATCAACTTTTTGGAGCCAACATCCTCCTTTTGTACTTGTAATACAAATATTTCCACAACTATTTAGCCATCTTAAAAGACGTGTACACATTGTACAGACTCTCAGCCTGCCCATTCATGACATAGTTTCACAGATAGTCAAAATCATGCCACATCACGCTCTATATGTGATCATGGATATATGAATCTCTTCGGTGAAAAAGGGGGGATCCTCAGTCAAGTACTTAGACAGACCCAGAGTAGTCAATTAGAACTTCATCTTCTACTGCCACCTCTTGAAATTTAAACCATTGAATTTCTCATGCTTTTCGTCGGCATCATAGCAGTGGACACTCGTGCACTTGAACTATCATGTCCATTCCTTGTCACAGCTGTGGTTGGTTTGTGACGCAATCCTACAGTTCATGTTGTAGGAAAAATGACCCACGGGTACAGTACATTAACTACAACAGCTAGAGTCACTCTACCAGTTCCAATTAGATTCTGCCCAATGACAATACTAATAACCGGATCCACTCCGGCTGCCACATAAGTCATGAATTGTTGCATCTCATCATTGGCTGGAACATTCTGATCAACATTCATGTTGAGGTTACTAGTGTTCATCGTAACTACAACATAAACATATCAAGTTGGTAATCTAAATAATCTTGTTTGTAACCACAATTCAGCTTTAAGATTGTTAGAAACAATGTATAAACATGATTTGAATATAATTAAGGTAGTGAATTGTAAAAGAAAATTGACGGATACAAAATCAGATTTGTTGAAGCTTGCTTGGCAATTTTCATAAAGCTAATTTGCTCTTGTATGTGTTAGGTGTGATTTGGCAATCTGCTTCATAGGATACGACAACTAGACTTCTTGCTGACTGCACCGATCAGGAGAAGCAAATTGGATTACACCTTTAACTATTATCGAAAAATAAATTGCTATGCTATGACTCTTGAGTGAGAAGATTATTGCCAAATCGTCCTGAGGATTGACACCCCTTGCAGCCCCGCGTAGATGTTTTTGTAGAGCTTTCCATATCAACTTATATATAGCCATAATGTGACTATATATAATGCCAAGTAATTTTCACATGTCCACCTATATAAGATACACAAGCATACAAATCTTGACATTCATTCCTTATGGACTCAAACTTGTCATGTTTTCTATGCAACTTCGAGCAATGATATCTCACTCGATAATCGATCAATTTTGGCACTCGAATATTCAATCTTATAGTATACCTTGCAAGGAATTTTATTAAGATATGAACTATTTGATTCGTTGTACACAAGACACCAAATTAAGTTGGCTCTCGAGAATGAGACAAAATCACTTTCTTCACACACTCGAAATTATAAAATTTCTAACAAAAAGGCGAGTTGACTTAAACGTCTAGACAAGGAAGTTAACAATATATATTTCGTCGCATTGTGGATCAAAAAAAGTTTGAGTTGACTCTTGGGTTAGTCGAATCATTTTGGTTCTCATTGTGGAGTATTTATTTTCTAAATAATTATATAATTTAGGATTGATGTCTAACGGTTAGAAATAAAAATAGTAACCATTGTTCTCCCTTTAAGTCTTAAATAAGACGTCTAGTATCAGTAACACGAAAAGAGAGTAATGCATTTATATGCGGAAACGAACATAAAATAGATATTTGATGGTTTATATTTGTGCATCATTGCATTCACAACATACATCATGACATTATTGAGTTTGTATTCTGATATGACTAAGTTTTGATTTGATATGACTGAGTTTTTGCTTTGACATGATGATCCGACCGACATTGACTACTGCATATATCGTTGAATCACGTTTGCATATACAATATATTTATATATTTGTGATTGTGTGTTGCTTAGTAGAAATATCAATGAGATGAAAATGAATTAAACAATATATACAATGATAATAAAGTATGTTATGTATTCATTGAGTCATTCGACATTGATGACAGTTGAGAAGTTTGTCCCTAACATACGGTGCCAGCACCGTAGTTTCTGTTCTGCTGCACTTAGTTATTTTATGCTCTATTATACTCAGTGTTGTGAAACCCGACCCGGTAGTCGACCCGGTTATGTCACTGGGTCAATGGGTTGAAGGGTCAACCCGGATCGACCCTGGGGTCAATGCTTATATCAAATATATAATATTAAATGTATATACAAATTCAAAAATATATTTATCAATTTTAATTTTCATAAAGTGTTAAGTCAATGAATTTAAAAGTATATTTATCAATTTTAATTCTCATAATATGTTAAGTAAATGAATTAGGTTGGGTGGTTAGAGTTTCAAGAGCATTGAAAGGGGTCTAGGGTTCGAATCTTAACGTAAAAGATTTTTGGAAAATTAAATATCGATTCAATTGGTTGGGTCAAAGGGTTGAACCGACCGGGTTGATTGGGTCAACCCGGGTCAATTGCATTTTTGGGTCAACAAGAAAACCGACCCGATTATAATTTATACTTAAGAATTTGAGTCCTTTTATTTATTTGCTGCCGCAACTGATATTATTTTTAGGGTTTTTTACCGAAAACCACCCGTTTAATAGGCCAATTTGAGTGAAACCACCCCTCCAATTTAAAATACCCACCCGTCAATTCAAATTTCATTTAGTTCAGCCACCCCATCACTGTTCCATTACTATTTCTGTTAAATTTAACTGTTGACTATGTTGACCACTCATTAATTCCTAATTATATGGTTATATAACCTTAATTAACTCTTTAATATAAATTAACTCATAAATAAATAAATTTCTAAACGAAACTAACTCAAATTATATATTAAATAATCAAAGTTAATTATTCAATTGAACCTTAAAATTAAATTAATCTTTAAATTAAAATAATTCTTATACTAAATTAACCACTATACTAAACTAACCCCTAAAATAGTATAAACTCAAATTATATTTACATAATTAAACTTAAACATCATAATTAATATGTAAAATTCATTAACTTTTGAATTAAAATAAGCATAAACTAAACCAACCCCAAATCAAAATTATATTATAAATACTACTAAATAATTATTCAATTAATTTTTTAATTAAATTAATCATTAAACAAAAATTACTCCTAAAATAAAGTAACCCAAAATATAATTATAAATTTTTAATAATTATAATTAATTATTCAAATAAATCCTAAATATATATGAATCCTTAACCCCTAAACTAAATTTATCCCAAATCATAATTATATAGATAAATATATCACAAAGTGATGGGGTTAAATTTAGTTAAGGAATTAATCATGGTTATTTATTTAATTCTGATTATGTATTTAATTAGGGTTATTTAGAGTAATTTATGTATAATCATGGATTAAGGGATGATCAACATAGTCAACTGTTAAATCTAACGGAAATAGTAACGGAACAGTGAAGGGTGGTTCAACCAAATGAAACTTGAATTGAAGGGTGGTTATTTTAAAAAAAAGTTGGAGGGGTGGTTTCTTTCAAATTGGCGATTGAGTGGGTGGTTTTCGGCAAAAAACCCTATTTTTTAAGATTTTTTTTGCTGAAAACCACCATTTCAATAGGTCAATTTGAACAAAATCACCCCTTTAATTTTTTTTGACTTAACCCACCCACAAAAAATATGACTTTTTCTACAGGTCAACCGGTAATTATGATCGTTGACTTTGGTTGACTTATAATAAAAAAATGAGTTTTTTTGACCACCCTTCAATACCACAATTTAATCAAAGCCACCCCTTCAAAAAAAATTAAATTAACAACCCACAAATATGAAAACTATTTAATATGGCTTTTTCAATAGGTTTACACCGTTGACTTCGGTTGACTTATAATAAAAAAATTAATAAAAATCATAACTGGTAATTTACGGACTAGTTACCAAATTAATTTTATTGACTTTGGTTGACATATCCACAAAATCAATTTCATTGACTTTGGTTGATTTACCAAATGTACGGCCTAATTATATTAATTAATTTTGTTTACTCAAAAACCTAATTGGTAATTTATGGACTAATCAATGAAATTAATTGAAAATCTTAAAAATAAAATTTGTCAAACTCCTTACGACCATATGTATTTCAGATAAGCTCTTTACGATCATTCTCAAATTAGGTATAAGAAGTTTGACGAATTTGTCAAATAGAATTTCATGAAATACAATTAGGTATAAGAAGTTTGACGAATTTTTTGTAGGATTTTCAATTTATTTATTGAGTAGTCCGTAAATTATCAATTAGATTTTAGAGTAAACAAAATTAATTAGAATAATTACTTCGTAGATTTGGTAAGTCAACCGAAGTCAATGAAATAAATTTGGTAATTAGTCCGTAAATTACCCATTATGATTTTTGTTATAAGTTAACTGAAGTCAGCGATTTAAACCTATTGAAAAAGTCATATTAAATAGGTTTCATATTTGTGGATGGTTAAGTCAAAAAAATTGGAAGGGATGGTTTTGATTAAATTGTGGTATTGGAAGGGTGGTTTTAGCAAAAAAACTTTTTTTATTAATTTTTATTCTAAGTCAACCGAAGTCAACGGTCATAATTACCGGTTAACCTGTTGAAAAAGTCATATTAAATAGTTTTGATATTTGTGGGTGGTTAAGTCAAAAAAATTTTGAAGGGGTGGTTTTGCTCAAATCGACCTATTGGAGGGGTGGTTTTTAATGACTATTAATGTTATTATTAGACATTTGGTTAAATTGATATATTTTGAAGTTTTGTTGGCATCTAATTGTCTAGCGTCGGGTCATGACCTTGGTTTTTGGGTCGTGACTAGGGGTGGACAAAAACCGTCCATATTTTGGAAACCGTCCGCACCAAACCGCTATAGCGGCTTCAGAAACCACACTACATTTCAAGAAAAAAATATTATAAAAAACCGTACCGCACCACATATAGTGTTGCCGCCGTGGTTTTATTTTTCAACCCGCCCATAAAAAATCAAACCTCACCGCATTTATAATTAAATATATAAATGTAGGGAAGAGATCAGGTATAAAGTCCTAGTTTTGGTTTAAATATAAAACTATCTCAACCGTAGATTGATTTCAATCCAACGGTTCAAATACGCATCTAAATACTTACCAAAATAACAATAAAGGGCAAATCCGTAACGTTACAAAATTAATTATATTTGAAGATTATATTTTCATATCATATCATAAAAATCCTCCAACAAATTTTATCAGTTACGTCCTTCCTAACAATTCCATAAATGTATATTTAGACAATTTAATATAGAGTTAGATTCTAGAGAGACATGTTAATTTGAAACATAAGAACGTAATCTTAGCCGTTGATTTGATTAATTCGACGATTGAGATTAAAGTTGATTTTTAATCAATTTGGCGGTTGGATTTGCAAAAAACACGGGTGTTTGGTGACTGATGGTTACCAATATCAACCGTTAGATTGATAAAAATCAACGGTTGAGATGATGTCCTTCCGTCTTACTAAAATATACATGTCCTCCTAAAACCTTTCACATTTAATATATATGTACCAACACATTTCAAGGAAAGTTCAAATCTAATTATATTATGTTACCTTTTCATACAATGATATACATTCATTATCATAAACATATGTTGAATAGTTACTTCTTTCTCGATTTGTCTTGATTCTTCAACTTTAATAGTTGCTCTTTTCAGAAAAAGGTAAGGTGAAGAAAATAAGTGTATATTTGATATTGTTTAGGATATATATATTTCATCACATTGCATATATATATATGGGATTAGGTTCGAGAGGAACGATAAATTTTAGTAAGACAGAAGGACATAATCTCAACCGTTGATTTGATTAATCCGACGGTTGAGATTAAATTGGTTTTTAATTAAATTGGGCGGTTGGATTTGCAAAATACACGGGCGGTTGTATTTACAAAATACATGGGCGGTTGGATTTTATTTTTGGATTAAATCTCATTCGTTAGATTATTAGTAATCAACGATCAAGATTGTGTGTCACCGTCTCACAAATTTTTATACGTCCTTCTCGAACTTTTTCCTATATATATGTATCCTTAAAGTGACATCAAAACGTATTTTATTATTTTTTAATAATATTAATTTTTATTTCATTTTATTTGTTGTTAGTATTATTAATGGTTTAAAACCAAACCGCACCATCCCGCACATAAAACCGATCCGGTTGATGGTTTTAAAAATAAACAAACCATTTTATCTGGTGTGGATACGGATTTACTCTCATACAGCGCCAAACCGCCCCGCACCCACCCCTAGTCGTGACACATACAAAGTTGAGGTTATGCAATATATGCACATTGTGGCTGGATCACGAGGTTTATAAAACCAGATCGACATGTACTTATACTTGTTGTATGTCTCGTTGTCTCCAATAACTGTTATACTTACGAACTATGACTACCTTGACAAAGATCATGTTGAAAAGCCTCCTTCATATGTAGAAGGGTGAAGTGACAACGTTGTAAGCAATAAAGATGTTGGAACCAAAACCTATTTTTTCTTATCTAAAATTAATTTACACAATCAATTCTCAGAACTACACGCGACCAAGGCCCACATTCAAAAGCGAAAGTAAGAAGACATCCACGCAACATCTCCAAGAGTGACAAGCCTCCTCGTATGAAGCGAACCTGAGCACTTTTTAATTTTTATGACTAGACCAAAAACATGATCTGGCCACCACCCCTTCTACCATTAATCATTTTGATTTCAATAGTATTTATCACGTGTTACGGAACATCCACAATACAAAAATCTCCTACCAAATCATGCTTCCTATCCATTATCCTACTAGATTGTAACTAAGACAAATTAAATACTCCATCCTAGGTTAGATGAAAATGATCAAATGAAAAGATGTCAAAAGCTAAAGCTCTAACACATCCGACTTTGCAATCCAGCTAGCCAACAATTACACCATGTCCATTGAATTACCCAACAACAATACCAAAACCCAAGTCTACTAGTCTAGTAATCAACTGCACCGACTTGCGAAGACGAAAAAGAAATAATGAAACATTACCATAACTATTTGCTCGATCCCCTCTTGATAGATGTTCATGTGGACATGAATAATAGACCACACTGATGGGTGTGAACTATGATTGCTAGAATTTCTTTCACTTATGTTTTGTTTGGTTGCATGAAAAAATGAGTGGAAAAAAATTGGATGGAAAATTAAAAGAACAATATTTGGATGTGTTTGGTTGAAACAAGGAAAATGAAAAAATAACAAAAAAAACTGTAAACTTTTCCGCTCAATTTTCCTATGAAAAATTAATTTCCTTTACATTTTCCTTTAAATTTTATTTCCGCTACTTTTTCCCCATCCAAGCGGAGGGTAAAAACAATATCGTTCTAGTGAAGCTCGAATCTCTTTGTCAATCACTTTTAACTTCTTTATCGGCAGCTCCAGTTCACTTGTATTGGAACTTCATTTCTCTACTTAGACTAACACTAGATGCAACCCGAATTTCATATTATCTCATCCGACATAGCCATAAAAATAACTGAAAAATGACATATTTTACGGAAAATAAAAATAAAATTCATAGTATATTTATAGGAATATCATCATTTTATGCTCGGCGTAAATAGTTACGCAACACAATCTTGCTCTTACTGCATACGAGTCCGCAACATATGCTATTTGTCAATGTTATCAACTACCACTCACATATCAGTAAACCTAAATTTATTGTAAGAATTAAATAACCAAACTTAAAGTCCATCCAACACGTAATCCAAATCTCTTGTACTGATCAGTCAACCCCATCTTTCACTCGGTCAAACAATCCAACGGCTCAAAACCCACCAAACACTCGATCAGTCAATCTCCACCGTTCGTTTTTTCAACACTACTAAATTCCCCAAAACTGAAAAATCGGCGCTTCTGAAAAACATATCACTGATCGAAATCCTCTCACTTTCTCTCTCCTCCACAATTCGCTGTTCACTTGTTCGAACCGCGTTAGACAGATCCGCTTGAGCAGCAGTCAGCTCTTGGTTCCTGCTGGTCAGTGCAATTTTGGTTTTTTTTGGTGAATTTGAGCTCGAAGGAAAATTAGGGTTTTTGTCAACTAATTGGTTGGTTTGAAGTTTTGAGTTTCGAGTTCAGGTTGGTGTAGTGATCTGCTGCTTCCGATTTGGGGAATTTCTACCTGAATGGTTTGCATTGAATGAAGCCCTAAAGCTTGAAGCTTGAGATTCTGTTAGAAGATTGGAAAATAGGGTTGTAGATTTGTTTCTGTTTTGGTGTTGGAGTGAGAAATTTGGGGGAAATGTTTTACTCGCAATTTATTTTGGCAAAAAAGGGTCCGCTTGGGACTATATGGATAGCGGCTCATCTCGAGAGAAAGCTGAGGAAGAACCAAGTTGCTGACACTGATATTGGTGTCTCTGTAGGTTAGTCATCAATTTAGGTTTTAAAAGTTTCCGCCTTTTATCGTTAGTTGGCAATATGCCACTGCGTCTAATATTATCAGCTCTAGTTATAGTTATTAAACCTTTGTAAATGAGAACATTTGATTTAATTGATTTCTTACTTTATAGGAGAGATTGTGAAAATACAAAAAAGTGGAAATTTTGCATATGTTTTGATCACTCCTGATTTTTTTCCTTCATTGTATTACAGATTCAATCATTTTTCCTGATGTACCTATAGCACTAAGGCTGTCCAGCCACCTTCTCCTTGGAGTGGTGAGGATATATTCCAGAAAAGTAAACTACCTTTTCGACGATTGCAGTGAAGCATTGCTCAAAATAAAGCAAGCATTCCGATCAACCGCAGTTGATTTACCTCCTGAGGAATCTACTGCTCCATACCATTCCATCACTTTGCCTGAGACTTTTGATCTCGATGACTTTGAGTTACCTGATCAAGAACTCTACCAAGGGTATGTATAATTGCTGACAACTGTTTATTCAGTAAGATAAATTTGTTATCATTTGAAACTGCTGGATAATGGGTTCTTCTCATCAACATTAGGAATCTATATGGAAAAGTAGTTTTAAAATAATATATTCTGTTGCTCATTTCATTCGTGCAGCAACTATGTTGATCATCACATCAGCAATAAAGAGCAAATCACTCTTCAAGATACAATGGATGGTGTGGCTTTCTCCACGTCACAATTTGGGCTGGATGGTTAGTAGACTTTCTTTACTAAATGTACAATTTTGATTGTACCTGTCCTTTGAAGTTTGAACTAACATTCTTTGGTTTCTTTACATTAGAAAGGTTTGGGGATGGTGACACTTCTCAAATTGGCTTGGATCTGGATGAGGTATTTTAGAAAAGTTTATACTTCACAACTTACAGTCAGCTGCTTATGTTGATAGGGCATATGATAACCGTTTAATTCCCCCCCAAAATGTTATTAATTTATTGGTGTGTGTTGTTAGAATTAAATTTATCAGAGTTGCGCGGCGGAAACAAAAAAAAGTAGCGTGTCCCAAGATCGTTATAGCCATATCGGTGATTAAGCATAAGAAACTGAATTGTACATAATGCGTACCTTGATGCGGAAGCTTTAATCTCACAACTGAATCAGTGTGCATAATAAATAATTAAACTGAAACGACAAACCTGAATTGTGTACGCAGTACACCGGGTTGGTGCTTCCAGCCTAGCCGGATGTCTCTATTCAACACACTGCTGAGAGTCACAGAGTATTGAGAACATTACGGTAGACCGGAGACCATAACCCCTATTTATAGATGTACACTAGCATCTATAAACTAGATAATTACCAAATCCGTCTCTCAAAGATATTGATAATTATCTTCATGGTATCTACACAAGATATTTCCATGACTATAATTATCACACCAAAATCTCAACCAATATTTGATCACTTAAATTGATAGATTTATCTTTAATAATAGCATATTTAAATATTCGATAAATATTACGGTCCTATAATGAATATTTAATAAAATATTCCAACATGTGTTTCTTGTGAAATAACTTGAAGTTGTAATGCTGCTGTTTCTGTTGTTTTCCAGGACCTCCTATTGAATAAACCACCAGCTCCTGAAAATGATAGGGACGAAATGGATGTCGAGTAAGTTCTTAGCATAATAGGGTGCTATTACAATATCATCAATTTTCAACAAGGCTTTCTTTATAATAGCTAGCGTTTCCTTTCTGATATCAAGTCCACTTATAAGATCTTTTAACTCTTTTTACATCAGCCATGTTCTAAACTCATCTGGTCATCAAGTTGAGTCCACTATAAATGACTATAAAAGGGAAGTGACCGAATTAGCAAAATTAACACAAGCTGAACCGAGTGAACCAGAGCTTGCCTCAGTAATTCTTAACAGTTCTGTAAGTTTTTGGGCACCAGGGTTATTGTAGTTCAGTTTACGTGCAAAGGGTAGTGCATACAGATAACTTACTAAGCATGTTCGTTTACAGGTTGACAGCGGCCACGTCAAATTAGTTGAATACGCACAGGCCCCAGCTACTCCTAGATTGGCTGAAGAGCCCAACTTGTCTAATCAAAAGGCTTTTCCATCTGATAAACTTAATGAATCAGAAAAGCATCAACCGGAAACTGTAACACACGAGAAACCTACTGAAACTCTGCATTCATCACTTCCCGGTGAGGAAATGGAGGGTAATCAATTTCCAGATATAGACACCATTAACGTTGAGCAGAAAGACAACATTTCTATCGGGCAACAAGTCAAAAAGTCTATTCCTAACCTAGAAAATCCGGATGTGGAGTTAGGTGATGGCCTCACATTTATCCACGCAAGTTCTTTCTTGGTTATAATCATAAAATTTCACGATTGCTTTTAAGATATTCAAAAGAATGACAATATTCCATCTCTAAATATAGGGAAAGCCTGTGACCTAACAACTCTGCCTGATCAGCCGTGCTCTGAAACTGGAGATCATCCCGGAAAATTTCTGTTTCAACTATTGTCTAATGGTTATCAACTAGACAGACAAGGAAAAATGCATCCTGACGCATCAAATAGTTTCATGGTTGCCAGTCAGGTCGAAGAATCGTCATCCCCCAGTAATATATTTGCATTAAATGGATCGGTCTCCCAGAGGTGCCAGGTACAAGCTTGTTGAGATTGTTTTAGAATTACTGATTTAGATGAAAATCTCATAATTTTTCGTTTCAGGCCCTTCATGCTTGTAATTCTAGAATGGTGCATGACAATTTGTCGAATAGCAAGGTGGATACATGTTGTGATCTACCATCAGAAAGTCCACCAACTCTTAACAAGAATGAGGATTTGCAAGGAGATGGTGCGAAAATTCAAGGTTGGCTTCACTGATTTTCCTGCGTCACAGTTCTCAAATAATAAACAGTTCTCAAATGGTATCTTTAACTGTACGCTTACTGCAAGAAGCATCACTTTCTTGTGTATTGCATGTATGCTTTGTGTCTTGTTAGGCTTGTTTCAGTTTCCAGTGAGTTGGAAATTATAGTTTGACCAGTAATTTGATACGTCTTTCTTATTGCAGAATCGCAGCCTATTGTCTTGTCAGGAAACGATCTAGTTACCGATACACCAGTTGAGTCAGTTAACAAGATGAACCAGTCAACTGAACAAGTTCAGACAAATCATAGTGGACTTAACAGTAAAACAGAAAGTTCAATAACACAGCATTGCAATGAAGTTTCTTTTCCTTCTCCTATGTCTGAATTACCAGCACCCGAAAAGTTACTGTCCGTACCTGAACAACATGCTGAGTTGTCATCAAACTTGATACCTGACACTACCACTCCGGCGAAAGTCCTGTCAGCCACTACTGAAGATGGAACTGGAGTCACTACAGGGATAAAGCGAAGTTTCACTGAAAGCACACTTACTGTTGATAGTATGCACACTGCAGAGTCATCTGGCCAAAATAGACTGGGAAAAACTGCGGAATCTATTCCTGATGATGAAGATTTACTGTCGTCTATATTAGGTACCTTCTCATGCTGTATTTTTTCTTCATTTGAAATTTGAACTACATTTAGTGACCTGACAGTGACATCCTTTTTGGCAATTGAATGTGTGACCTTCGAAGTGTTTTCACAGTTAGAAACTGTCGTATTCTCTACAAACCTGCTAAGAATTACATCTTTTGGTTTAACAGTTGGTAGAAGGTCATCTATTCTTAAATTAAAGCCCACTCCAACTCAAACTGAGGCAGTTTCCTTGAAGCGTCCTAGAATTGTGTCGCGAAGCATTACTTATAAGAGGAAGGTTCTTATGGATGACGCAATGGTCTTGCATGGAGAGTATGTTATCATTATTATTATATTTCATTCTTTTAGTTGTGGGGATCTATTTATAATACATATGTCACATATGAATTTAATGGTATGATGTCCTAAGAACCAGGCTTTCCATGCAAAAAAACGAATTTGAATATAACCGAAGTTGTCCAGTAAACCAATGGGTATTATGTAAATTCACTGACATTTTTCACCTCTTCAATATCAGCATGATACGGGAACAATTGGTGCGCACTGAAGACATTCGTCGTGTAAGAAAGAAAGCTCCTTGCACTCATCAAGAAATATGGATGATTCAGAAACAATATCTGGAAGAGGACATAGTTTATGACCCCATATCTACTGGTGAGTTTTAGAGCTATGCTAATGAAGCATACTGGTTGCATTTCTAACTAATAAAGGTGACAATGGCTTGAGCTTGTAAACACAAACATGCTAAAGTCGTATTCGTTAAAAAGTATTCAATATAATCAATTTTATTGGCAATATTAGGTCTAATTCGTTTCTGATTTTCAATGTTGTAGGTATGTCAATGGAGTTAGTTTGCTTACACAATCAAGCATATGAACTAAGTGGAATTAGTATTTCAAAAATTGATGATTCTATGATTCCAATGAAATCAACACATGAGATACAGCCTCCACGAGACACAAATTTTATCTCTGATATACCGAATGGCGTGATCGAAGAGCTCAACGTGGAATCCCAGCTTGGTACTATATCCATGGAAATGGAAAACCAGCCGCCTGAAGGCGACGTGTCATATATTGGTCAAGACAATATCCATTTGCACAAAGTAGATTGTACTGCTTCATTACAGCTTGCCACATCACTGGAGCAGGCGCCTATTTCAGAAATGGAAATTGGTGATGAGAGTGTTGCAGTTGTTGAGCCGACTGAAGCTCCATCTCCAGCCTCTGTGATTCCCGTGGGTATTGCTGAAACAACTGCAGACTATGCTATAATGGTAGCAGATGGAACTAATAATTGCAGTCAAGTTAATATTGAGGCTTCATCATTGAACCATAGCAGCAAAGAAGTTAGTCATTCACATGTAGCCGCTGTTGATGATGAAAATGGTTCTCTTTTCTGTGTTGTTTCTGAAACACTTAATGAATCGTTAACAAAGGAGGTAAACAGTTCTGGGTGTGTTCAAGATACTGAATTTTTGGAACAACATACAGCTACAGAAACTCACGATCATGAAACTTTGGGAAATGATGGCTATATAGAGGCTGGACCATCATTTTCAGTTGACCCTGATGTATATATGGAAAAGTCATACCCAACTGGCGAGCATAATGAAATTTCTTGTGAGTTTGATGAGCGGCCAAGACAAACGAACGGGACTAGAGAGTCGGACAGTGCTGTTGTTGAAGATTATAATGTAAGTGCACACTCAACCTAATCTTGATTACCAGATATCATGTTATCCGGTCTATACTTGGTGTTGGGGACTAAGTTCATTGTTTTTAACATAGATCCTTATGCCCTTGCAATAATTTTTTCTCGGTAAAACTTAGTAAATGAAAACTGTTTCAGAATTAGGACTTATAGCTTTGTGTTACATCTGGATGAGTATCAGAGAGAATACCTATGAACCTTAGACCTCTGACATTTTATGGGCTGTACATGAGTCCTTGCCACATCGTTACTTCTGTTTTTATCAATGGCGTGCTTATTGCTGATGACATGCTCAGGATTTCCGTTGGCTGCAGTGCCGCTCAAACTATATGCATATTGCTAAGTTTGCCGGGCTGTCTTGTAATTATCATAGTCATCAATAGGGTTTTCACTTTTCACCTACATGGTTGTCCACTTGTCCTTACGTTTCTTTTATCTGTTTGACAGGGCATGAACTACGGGACGACTGAGCATGATACAGGTTAGTATATATACTTTTGTCAGTTAATATATTTTTAAATAAACAAAATAGTATGAATTAAGTGCATCCCTACTTTGTTATTATTGTTATTTAAGTTTTTTGTTTGCTTCACAGGGTTTCTAAATGTTGACGATGATGACCTAGAGGTGGATGAGAGTCATATCCCTTCCATTGAAGAAAATCACACGCGTATTCTGGACAATAGTGGATGGTCCTCAAGATCTAGGTTTGAATTTATTTTTTGTCTATGTTTTGTGGGCAAGTTCAACTGCTTAGTGTCTTAGTGTTGAATGCTACTTCTCTTCCGAGCAATTCCAAAGAAGTTTTAGTTTCTGGCATGTAGTCTGCCACAGTCTTTGTTCTCTTACCGGGTCATCTACTTCTGCAAAAAATTAACAATTTTTTTTACAGAGCTGTTGGCAAGTACCTTCAGATAATGTTTGACAAGGAGGCTGAACAGGGTAAAAATGTTATCCCAGTGGACAAGCTGTTGGTTGGTAAAAGTCGTAAAGAAGCATCACGGATGTTTTTTGAAACTTTGGTATGCTCTCATCTCATGCTTTTTTTCTGGCTGCCTTTCGCCTAAGCCACTTACCCAATCTGATGTTGTGCTGCCTGAATACAGGTTTTGAAAACGAGAGACTACATTGAGGTGGAACAGATGAGCCCCTTTAACTACATCAACCTGCGCCCTCAGTCAATGCTGATGAAAACAGACTTTTGAGCTCATAGCAGAGGAACCTGGATAGCGTGACACGTCTTATTCTTTTCTCAAGTTAGCCGGGTTATTACTTAGCACACATTATGGGTAGTTCAGTCGCTATATTCCGTTATCATTAAGCATTTCACTTACCGTGTATATATAATGTAAAAGTTGTTATTATGCCTCATATGAGGAGACTAATTTATCAATGGTCCAGCTTGGGTTTCTACGCTTTATTCAGCTTCACATTCATATCATCCTGCAAGAGCAGATAGTTCAATTTCATCTGTGTATTTGGAACTCTAAAGCAGGTGATGACATTTGAGCTGCAAAGGCAATGCCATCAACCCCGTAATCAGAAATCCTTGTTGAATGAATCCGGCTTAGCTAAACACATCACTATAAATGGAATACTGGCAAGTTGAGTGATTTAAAGTGCCAGCCAGAGTCTCAACTCACATTTGTGATCGAGGCATGGCAGCTGGTAAGTTGAAACTGATACTCAGTTCATGACAGTGTTGTCAGAGCGATAAAACAGTGTGCTTCTTAATTCTCATCTCATGCACATAATGGAGTGCATGCGTGTTTTGAAGTGAGACAGTTCTTTGAATATGTACAAGTAATGTTTGTTGTACACCAAGTTTCTTATTTGTTTTTCTTGTTTCTGAAATTTGTATCATTGTATATATATTGTCTTATTGCTTCATTATAGAAATTGATGTGATTTACAGTAGGAAAAATGCAGTGGTAGTGTCAAAATATGTCTTTGTTAAATTTATGGTCAATTCGAAATTCATATCAAAGTTTTACGATGATTTTCTTTGAATTTTGTTGTTTTAAAGCACCTGAAATTACATGATAAATAATATATAGAACATTCAACAAGTAGGTTTTGTAGCTGTGCTTTCCTATAAAAACTTATTTTTCAAAGCAAATATAAAATAAATAATGTAAAGACACAATCTTTCACTGCCAATAGATTCTTATATTTTGGCAGTCATAGTAATAGGCAAAAGTCTAGTAACCGAAGAGGAGCTGGCCAAACATGTAACATAAAACAGATGAATCTTAAGCAATGAGGAAGGGCAGGACAGTGAGCATGAAGTCCTCATACCCGAAAGTTGCGAAACCAGAGTAGGAATTGTCTTTCACTTTAAATTTCTCAGTAAGACCCTAAAACACAGAATGCTAAATGTTAAATTCTCCGGGAGGATCCTGAAATGAGCTGAAATTCACAAAAAACAACATAATACAAGGGATATTGATTTAATCAAACAGTACGAATACCTTAACTGTGAGACAGCACCTGCATTGTGCAAGAATGAGAACAATTTAGAAAATTCATTCGAAAATGGAAAAATAGGGACTCAAAATTTCCGGGGTCTAGATACTCACTCGATGAAGTTATCATACTCGATCGCTCTAGTCCTCCCGCCATATTTGTCAACTTGAGCACTAGAACATCCAAAATTAGAGGAGAGACTGAAAATCCAAGACTGAGAAGAGCTTCCCGCAATTCACTTGGGTCGATACAACCACTTCTGTCCCTGTCAAATCTCTCAAAAATCAACTGAAAAACAACACAAGTCATCAGAATACTCACATCCACGAACAACTTTAACAAAAATTGAAGAGATGTCTTACCCTCCAGTTCTGAAGACTGTGGAAGACTTGAGTGAATTCTTTCGGCCCTGTCGAGCCAAACAAAAAGAAGTAATCACGTTAGCGTTAACCTTAAAAAAATATTTACGAGAAGATCGAGAAATCACGTAAGTACCGATCTTTCTGACGTTGGAATTAGTGAAAAGATACATAAGTAAATGGACAGTCCTCAAACTGAAACTCTGATTATAACTTGACAAAGCAGCTTGTAGCTCCATATCATCGATAAATCCACTCCTATCCTTATCCGCCAGCTGAAAACACGCACAACATTCGAATCCGTTCCAGGCGGGAACACAGACGGCACCAGAGATGTAAAAGGACTCTGCTGTCCACCACCGTACGGAGCTGGTGGCTGCCCGTATGCGTAGTTGGGAGGAGGATGACCAGCCATTAATTGATTTTGTTTACAGAATAAGAAGAAGAATTGGGTTTTTATATGAATGATTGAACGTGGCTGGCGATGGATAGATACGGTGATTTAATGAGACGTGCATTTTCATGTTTTAACTTTAAAGGAATGGAAATCACGCGGACAATTTTTGATGTCAAAATCTCAATCACTTTTTAAGGTTTAGGTGTGTTAGGATTCAGATTCCGTGTTTCGACGATCTGCTTCTTCTGTCTTAGATGACATTACATTTTGCTGTTTAAAGGAAAGGAAAGCACGCGGGTTGAATATTGATGTCAACATCTGCATGCCGAGTGTTTTAATCTATTGGAATTAGATATTTTCCGTCAAGGCTTCGCTTATAGCATGTACATCGGTGTGAATAGACTACAAAAATAACTCAAATTTCGGAAGAATAGACTACAGAAATCGTCGGGGGTGAAGAAATTGTCACCGTCAGGATGAATGAAAGAAATGTAGAAAACAGAATTAGATCCAGTGCAGCTAAAGCTATTTGGTGCGAGCCAAAACTACGTAGTTTTGGTAAAAGGTTCACTCAAAACTACATAGAGTTATAGTAAAAAACATCAAAACGACGTCGTTTTGATAGCCGCAGCAAATAGCAGCTCTGCACCGGATCCGAATCCGTAGAAAACCCTAATTGCAGAATTGGACTGCAAAAATGAGCTACAAAATGGACTGTAAAAATTGATTTTACAAATTAATTAATAGATACATGTAATTTATTTTAAATGAGTAACGCTGACACTTTATTTGAATTGTTTAATAGTAAAAAACTAAAATATGTGACGGTGAAAAAAATATACAACGGTCAAAAAATTTTGCAATGATAAAATTTTGTACAACTAGGGCTGCAAATGAGACGAGTCGAGTCGAGTATTGCAAGAACTCGAACTCGACTCGCTTACATAAGTGCTTAACTCGAACTCGACTCGAACTCGTCGAGTATCAAAATTAAAGCTCGAACAACGAACTCGGCTCGATAACTTATCGTCATACTCGACTCGAATCTTTATCGAGCTCAAACGAAAATTGAAGTTATAAACAAACTACTCGATTACAAATCGATTTTACAGTCTGTTCGTTACTCGTTTATACTTCAACCATATATAAACAATACGAGGGATAGAAAGATCAAGACACATGTATCATCGGATCGAACAACACGAGAAGAAAGATCAAAGAATGATTCTTGAGGGATAGAAAAGTGAAATGAAAATGACAAATTAGGAGAGATGCGGCTTTTGGCTGAGGGTAGTGTAAAGTATTAGGGTTTCTGCAAAGTAGTAATATTTTATGGGCTTTAGGCCTTTAATGTTCAATGGATCAAATATAAAATATATAACAGTAACTTAATAATACATAGTGTAGAGTATTATTCGAGTTTTTAACGAATTGTTCACGATCATAAATGAGTTGAGTATGACCGTGTTCATGTTCAACTCATTTATTAAACGAGTCTCATAACTGTGTTCATACTCGACTCGTTTAGTATCGGGCGAACATTGACCGAGTATGTTAACGAGTAATTATCGAGTGTATCGACTCGCTTGCAGCCTTATGTACAACGGCTTCGGATCCGGTGCAGCGCTGCTATTTGCTGCGCGGGTATCAAAACGACGTCGTTTTGACGTTTTTTACTATTACCCTATGTAGTTTTGAGTGAACCCTTTACCAAAACTACGTAGTTTTGGCTCGCAGCAAATAACTTTAGCTGCACTGGATCTAATTCCATGTACAACGGCTATGTTTCCAACTATTTAAAAAGAATATTTTTTCCTCTATAAATTTGTAGTTCATTATTCTAAAAAATTACAACATTTCATTCTACACTTCTATCAAACATTCTATTTTTTCTCAAAATGTCTTTCAATTGGTCCATTGCGGAAGATGTACAGTTGTGCATCTCTTATTGTCGAAAATCAGTTGATCCAATTTCCGGCAACATACAGAAAATAGATAAATTATGGAAAAAATTCATGTTGATAACCAAAATAGTTGGGTTTTGGGTGGTAACCAATCTGGTTTCTCTATTACTTTTTTATGTACTCATATATAATTGTTTTCAGTAAGTTATAAGAATGCATTACTTTATATTGACATATTGGGCACTTGTCTTTCTTATATGGAAAGAAATAGAGAATCGGGATGTAATTTACGGAACCATCCGTATCTTTGAAAATTATAAGGAATTTACCGGCAACCATCATTAATATTAGTATATTGGGCTAAGTTGAAGCCAATATTGGTATTTTGGGCTCTTGTCAAAAGAAATATGAGTTTTTTCCGGAAACCACCCGTATCTTTGAAAATTAAAAAGTCACACTCTTATGTTTATTAAATTTTTCAGAAACCACCCATATGTTTAAATTTAATCAAAATATTAATAAAAATGATAAAAATACGAAAAAATATATAATTAATTAACAAACATTTAAAAAATCAAGATATTAAATAAATATAAAATTGAAATGTATTCGTATGATATGTATACAAATGTGAAAACTAAATTTATACAAAAATATGGCGTCTTGAAAATTACAAAAATTTAAAGGCAACCATCATTGCTCCATTAGATTTTAAAAAAATCGTAATGTCTTAAAATAAGTGTTTAAACTTTACTTTATATGCAATAAAATTTGTGTTTGTATACTTTATATGTAAAAAAGTATCAAAATTTGTATTTGTATGCGCTATATGGTGTGTGTAGTAAGTGTAACCGTATAACACACTATTATTTATTCAACATAACTATATACACATGCAAATTATAATTCTTCTATTCAAAGTTATAATTTTGATATAAATGTGAAAACATAATTTATACAAAAATATGGTATCTTAAAATTACAAATGTGATACCTTGTAATACATAATTAATAGTGGCACCACAAAAATAAAAAACTTCAAAATTTTATACGAATAAACAGTATAGTACTTCATTTCAAATTTATTTTTATATTTAATTTAATATCCTTATTTTTAAAAGTTTTTATGATTTTTTTAATTATATTTGCATTTTTTTAGCATTTTTAAAAGTATTTTTTATGATTTTTGTTAATTTTTTGGTTGATTTTATACATATGGATAATTTCCAAGATGCCATATTTTTGTATAAATTTAGTTTTTACATTTGTTTACATACCATATGAATACTTTTCAAATTTATATTTATATTTATATTTTATATTTATTTAATATCCTTATTTTTAAATGTTTTTATGATTTTTGATAATTAATTATGTTTTTTTTCGTTTTTCATTTTTATTAATATTTCAATTAAATTACATATGAGTGGTTTTTGACAAATTATATAAACATAAGAGAATGGATCAAATGAAAAGTGTTAGTTTGGTTATAAAATGCAACGGTTATTAATTACATCCGACGGTTATTATATAATCTTATTAATTAATATATTATATGACAAAAGGGCAATAATGGAAAAATACATTATATTAGGGTTAATTACAAAAAAACCACCCTCATAATAAGTGTTTTTCACGGCACCACCCTTATAATGTGATATTACAGTAAACCACCTCTTTTTATTGTTCTGTTATCATTTAATGGTGGTGCCTCTATAATATCACATTATAAGGGTTCATAATTAACCCTTTATATTACTAATGAATTCGTTTGTAAAATCCATACATTGCATATCTTTGATTCATGAATCATGTTATAGCAAACCATGAATCCTAGATGGTTTTTACTTGAATGCTTAGTTCGTCATCTGATTTTGTTTACATTGATGTTCTAATAAATTTATTTCCATATTTCGTATTCACATTATGCTTTGTTTAGTATTACTAATATATTCGTTATGATTTGTTTTTATAAAAAATTGCAACGCGAGTATGGTTAAGTTTTTCAAACGTAATGTTACATAAAAACATCATTATCAGTTTTTATGATGTGTTGTTTATTAATTTCAAGTATTCAGAATATGTATTAATATAATTCATGAATCATATATACTCTTTTTATGGATCATAATGGATAATATGTGTCACAAAGTTCTTATAAATGTAATAATATGGATCACTATGTTTATGAACAATATCCACTATGTTTTATATACCATTCTTTTTGACTATAGTATGGTTCACAATTTAACCGTCTATAATTCACGAACCATGATAACTCAAACTATGAATCATGAATTTTGTATAGGTTAATTAAGGTCAAAGTTCATGTTGATGCGTTATTCAATAATCCTATTAGGTTCGTATAACGAAACAAGATTCATGTTTTGGTAGTATATGATTCATGAATCATATGACTTAAACTATGAATCATATGTATGCAAATTCGTGGATCATATGTATGTGAATTGTGAACCAAAAATACATGTTTTGAATACCCGTTGCTTACATTACAACTACCCAGAATATCAACCTAACATATTAAACTAAAATATCAACCCAAATACATGTTCACTTCAATTTTCAAATCTTCTGGCACATTCTTGCGGCGATATTGTATTCAGCAAATGTAAATAAACATAGTATATAGACGTCGTAAGTAACTAATCGTTATGTGAATACAAAATTACCGACATGAGTAAGGTTTTGGAATCACGACTGAGATTGAGGCAGATGGTTTAAGGTTGTTAATTTGTGAAATAGAGGTTGAATTCAAATCGGAATCAAATCTTACCTAAACCTTGATTTTAGGAAGCTTATAACCGATTGAATGTGAAATTTTGTGACTAATTTACCCTTGAATAATTAAATTCAATATTTAAATCTTTCGATATTTACAAATTAACCTCAAATTCACAGCCGTCAGATCTACAAATTTAATGGTCGAGATTTGTTTGCATTTTACAACTAGAAATCACTTTTCACCACTACAACTTTTGGTTTATTTTATACATATGGATAATTTTCAAGATGCCATATTTTTGTTTAAATTTAGTTTTTACATTTGTATACATACCATTTGAGTACTTTTCAAATTTATATTTATATTTATTTAATATCCTGATTTTTTAAATGTTTTTATGATTTTGATAATTAATTATGTTTTTTCGTTTTTTTTAATATTTCAATTAAATTACAAATGAGTGGTTTCTGAAAAATTATATAAACATAAATATGTGACTTTATAATTTTCAAAGATACGGATAGTTTATGTTAAAAACACATACTTATAAGTGGTTTCTGAAAATTAACCAATATAAATGGTAAGGCGTCTGTGTGTTGAATTATTACCTTCTATTTTTGAATTTTTTAATAAACGTGCTTCGTCATCTAATTGTAAAAAATCGACCGTTGGTTAATTACTTAATTGTAAAAAAGAAACCCCACAACGACACAATCCTAGATACATCTTCGACCCGATCCGAGAAACGACCTGCGCTCCGATCAGCAATTTGATCTTCAAACCCGACCCGAGATCAATCTGCGACCCGATCTGAGAATTGATCCGAACCCGATCCGAGAATTGAGGCCCTGAATGACGACGAGTAACCCGAAATCGAAATCGGGGAAGCAGCGGTCGTTCGAAGGACGTGCAGCAACGCTTCTGAGGCTGACCGCCGAACTGTCTACTCTATGCGACACCCCGGCCTGCATCGTCATCCACAACCCCCATGACGTCGTCAAGCCCTTGCGTATTTGGCCGGAAAACGAAGCTGATTTTCGCAACGCGATTGAACTTTACAAGAGTCATCCGACAAACCCTAAGGTCAAGACTAAGTCAACTGTTTCTGTCTCGCCGCCAATGTCAAGAACTACTCCCGCTGCTGTTGGTAGTAGTATTGTTGGGGACGTGTTCCCTAACACGTTCTCAGTTTTGATGTTGAAAACACTTAGCTAACATTCCATGACAAACGCAGGATTAGGAAATATGCAGATTTGGAAATAAAACAGATTTGGTAAGAATCGTCTGTGGACGGGTCCGCAGACTGCACGAGGGCGTGCTGATGTGGCAGCAGAATATTTCAGAAATATTCTGATATTCAATAAGTTTTTAGAATATTTTGTATTTTAGAAACTTTATTGTTTAGAAGATATTTTTGATAATGATTACCTAACTAACCGATTTCTAAGTATAATATTTGATATATTATATTTAGATAAGGTTGCCCTAACTAAATATTAAATATAATATCTTATATTATATTTAATATTAAGTTGCCCTAACTGATTTTTAAAAGATATTATATTTACTAATGTTACTATTATCTTTCTATGGCAGGGAGAGATTTTAGGAAGCAAGGGCTAGGGTTTTGGTGATCATATAAATAGGACTTCAATGCTTTCAATCAAGACAAGTCGGTCAAGTGTGAAAGAGCAAACAAAGTCGTGAGTATCGTTGATTGTTCGAGGCTATATTTCGCTCAAGGGTAGGCGAGTGGTGGACTCCGTATAGCTAGTATACAACAGCGGTATTGGTAGGACAATTCTGAGTTGATTTGAGTTGCTAGACGTAGGGTTGTTACAACTGAGTTCCGGGCAGACTTTGGGAGTTTGTTGGCTGTACTAGGTGTAGACAATTGTACTAGGTAAGAACAAAAGTAATCAATAAAGAATTGTCTGAGAAATCCTTTCCGGTCGACTCCGGGAAGGTAGTGGTTTTCACCTGTTAGCAGGGTTTCCACTATAAATCGAGTACGCGTACCTACTGTTCACTTTATTATATTATGTTTATTATTTCCGCTGTGCTACTTGATCTTGAGTACACGTTCACACTAGAGGACGTGTTCACAAGTGTCGAGAAGTGAACCAAGCTAACCGTAACGATCCAACAATTGGTATCAGAGCCCGGCTCTAGATTTCTTGTTTAGCTTGCAGGAACAGGTACAATGACGTCTCAGGGAGATTCATTCTGGAAACCGCCTATGCTAAGGCCGGTGAATATGATTGGTGGGCCAGGGAGATGGAGGCTCACGTTTGCTCACTAGATGGACAAATGGAGGGTTATAGAACAAGGACCGTATAAGATTATGACTAAGGATACCCCTCCCGTGGAGAAGAAGAGAGAGGACTATAGCGATGCTGATTATAAGGCTCTCGAGAAGAAATAACCGTGCTATCAAAATCATTCTCCAAGCATTGTCCGACGCTGACCGCCGAATCTGCATCACTTACAAACTGCTAAGGAGATGTGGATCGCTCTTAAGGACCTGTACTCAGGTAATGTTGATGTTCAAAGGAACAGGATCCTTGCTGTCTCAAAGGACTATGAGACAGCGGTGCAAGGGAAGAACGAGTCCCTGAAGATTTTCTGGCTAGATTCAAAGGATATGTTGGACAGCTGCAGTTTCTTGGTGAGATATACCAACCTGGAAGGTCACTCATCAATTCCTCGGAGCACTCAACTCAAAATGGGACAGTATTTATTGCGTTCCAAGCCCAGAGCGACATTAAGACTATCACTTTAGAGGAACTTGTAGCTCGTCTTCAGAGTAATGCTGGAATACATCAACGGAAGGTTGAAAGAAGAGAGCCGAACAAGTATGAAAAGGACAAGTCCCTGGCTTTGAAGATTGAGAAGGCTATGGAACTAGCTGAATCCGAAGAGATGCCCGAAGTGGAGGACGTCAATCTTGCTATGCTGACCCGTGCTTCAAGTTTAATAAGTTCAGTAATAACAGCAACAAGAAAGCAGATAAGAACGCCACTGACAATGGACTGGAAATACACTGCTTCAGATGCGGAAAGCTAGGACATATAGCCAAGAATGCAGAGTAAAGCTCAGGATGCCATGAAGCCCGAACAGAACAGAAGAGCAATGATCGCAGCTTGGGGAGCATCTGACGAGATACTGGAGGGAATCTGAAGAAGAGACATGTCTGATGGCTCATCCTGAGGACGAGTCCCCTAAGGTAAAAATTCCTACTACTGCTAAAGAAAATATGATCAAATGGCACTTGCTTTGCAGTAATGTTAGATACAATGAGGAATTAGTAGCTGATATTGCCAAACGTGACGAACAAATCCAAGAAATGCAAGAAAACCTTGATGGATGGACGGAGAGATCTAATCGGTTCGAAAAGGAGCTGAAGAAAGGTAAACGGAGGTTATGTGATGGTCATGAGGATGAGATTAGAACATTGAAAGACAGTAATGAGACCCTATCACGAGAGAAGAAAGAAAAGGACAGTGAGATTACTGCTCTCAAGGATAGGATCCGTACCTAGAAGCTGACGCGGTCACACTGAACAAAGAGTTGGAGAAAGCTCGATCTGACCTAGAAACCAAGAAGGAAACTTGGCTTGCGGAATACAGAAAAGGAACTTGAAGCTGACTATAAGAAGAGGTTCCGCAAAGGTATTGGACATGAACCGGTCAAACAAGCTCAGATGTATGCACCAACTCAGAAGAAGACAAAGGATAATGGACGTGACCCACCAGCTCAGCCTCATCCATTCCACAGAGACGACGAGCCAGCCTCAGAATATGGAAGAATCAGGCCAATAATAGAGGACCATCTCGTATTGACTTCCAGTCCAGAATTGAGGACCAGTCCGTACCTGCTGGATACAGCAAGTACGTATATCTTAAGGAACATACCGTATGCTGGCACTGTGGAAATACTGGCCATTACCTGGTAAGCTGTCCTCAGAAGAAGAAGCTTCTGGAGAGAATGAGGAACTATGGACGGACATATGATGAACCTGTCCCCAGCAGAAGAAACAGAAGAAAGCCAACTGAAACACATCATGGAGCTGCTAGGAACAGACAGTCTGCTCAGAACAGAGAACCCGTCCACTACCCCAGACCAGTTCCTCACCCAGAACCAATCCTCAGACCACTCTAGGTCACCGAGGAGATTACATTCCGAGAGGAAAACCAAGAGCTACTCCAGAAAGAAGATTGATTATCTAGCTCAACCTCTGCTGACACTAACATTGTTACTACTTCTGCTGTTTTTACTAAACCCAGTAAGCCCAAGCTTGTCTGGGTTCGTAAAAATTAACTTTTCTCTTGCAGGAAGAAGTGAAGAGTCAGTCCCTGGTACATAGACAGCGGTGCGTCTGGACACATGACAGGAAACATGGACTGGTTTACTTCACTTCAGCAACATGTCGGAGGGAACGTGTCCTTCGGCAATAAGTCAGCAGGTGAGATATTCGGAATTGGAAAGGTACGTATTTCTGATAATATTGATATTGAGAATGTTAATCTAGTAGACAATCTGAAATACGATTTGCTTAGTGTCTCTCAGTTATGCCAAAATCATAAGAATAAAGTCACCTTTACTTCTGACGGTTGTGTTGTCAAGTGCATCAAAACTAAGCAGGTGATACTCAGAGGCATATGCAGAGGCAGGGTATACAAAGTTGATCCTAACTTTGTACCAGAGGGACAAATCTGTCTGTCCACAATCTCGGACGCGTCCGCACTTTGGCACAAGAGATTTGGACATGCAAATCAGAGGCTACTGTCCACGCTCTTCAAGAAAGATCTGGTAAGAGGACTGCCAAAGATTGATGACAACCTCCACTCCGTTTGCAGTGCGTGTTCGATGGGTAAGCAAGCTCGCACATCATTCAAATCGAAAGCTAAGGTAAGCACTACTAGACCATTGGAACTTTCATATGGATATATGTGGTCCAATGCGCACAGGAGTCGTGGAGGTAACAGATTTGTGTTGGTTATTGTTGATGATTACTCTCGTTATACTTGGGTTATATTTATTCAATCTAAAGATGAAGTTTTTGCAGAGTTTGAATCATGGCTAACCACTACTGAAAACCTACTGGACACGTCCTAGTCTCATTCGTACTGACCATGGGACTGAGTTTGAAAATTCTCAGTTCCTAACTTTATGCAGGGAAAGAGGCATCACCACAACTTCTCAGCACCACGTACACCACAGCAGAACGGTGTAGTGGAAAGAAAGAACCGAACGCTTGAAGACATGACCAGAACTCTACTCATATCCAGTGGTCTGCCTAAGAACTTCTGGGGGGAAGCACTGAACGCATCATGCTATGTCTGAACAGAGTCTATCTGCGCAAAGGACTGGAAAAGACCCCGTATGAGCTGCTGAGAGGAAGGAAACCGAACGTGTCCCATCTAAGGGTTTTCGGATGTAAGGTATACATCCACAACAACGGGAAAGACAATCTGGGAAAGTTCGATCCAAGGAGTGATGAAGGTACATTTGTGGGATACTCCTCTCAGAGTCGAGCTTACAAAGTGTACAATCTGCGTCTGAGAAAGATTGAAGAAAGCATTCACGTTGTCTTCGATGAGGAAGTCATGGGAGGCAGTATGATTAAGGACGGAGATCACACTCCATTGGAATTTGAGGATGACTTCAGACTTGCTGCATGGGATCCTGAGATAGGCCTTAATGAAGAATTAGCAGAACCTGAGAATCAGCCAGAGGATCCGGACAGTCGCAGGGGGAACACCAGTTGAGAACCAGGAGCAGATTGAGCAGGAAGGTGTCCCTGACGACGAACATGTCCCCACTGATGCAGCAGAAGAAGACGAACTTCCCAACGACCCTCAACTAGAAGTAATTCCCAGAAGAAGTCTTCGAACTAGAACACCCTCAACTCGTCTGGAGGATTATGAGGTGTTCTGGGCAAAGGACGAGTCCCCAACCGATGATCACAGGGCTTCTGAACTCTCACCTTTATTAAATGAAGTAGATCACTTTTGTGCGTTTAATGCTTTTGTTTCCCTTGCAGAGCCAAAGAAGGTTCAGAGCGCTCAAGGACCCACAATGGGTCAGTGCTATGCAAGAGGAACTTCATCAGTTCGAGAGGAACAAGGTGTGGAGGCTCGTACCTCGTCCGGAGGGTCGGAAGATCATAGGAACAAAGTGGGTGTTCCGTAACAAGCTGGACGATCAGGGAAACGTGGTGAGAAACAAAGCCAGGCTAGTGGTCAAAGGGTACAACCAACAAGAAGGAATCGACTATGACGAGACCTTTGCCCCCGTAGCCAGGTTAGAAGCAATCAGACTGTTAATAGCTTATTCTACTCACCATAATTTCAGGTTACAACAAATGGACGTGAAGACGGCATTCCTCAATGGAGTCCTGAAGGAAGAAGTATACGTTGAGCAGACTCCCGGCTTTGAGGACCCGTCCAAACCTGACCATGTGTTCGTGCTGGATAAAGCCCTATATGGATTGAAGCAGGCACCCCGTGCCTGGTACGAGAGGCTTTCCCAGTTTCTCATGTCACATGGCTACGTAAGAGGTTTGGTAGATCAAACTTTGTTTTTACTCAGAGAAGGAAAGCATGTTTTAGTAGTTCAGATTTATGTTGATGATATTATCTTTGGTTCTACTAATGATGCTTTAGTTAAGAAGTTTACAGATCTAATGTCCAGCGAATTCGAGATGAGTATGATGGGTGAACTGAAGTTCTTTCTAGGACTTCAGGTTTCACAAGAAAAGAATGGTACTCGAATTCATCAGCAAAAATACCTCAGGGAAATGATCAAGAAGTTCGGACTAGAGTCAGCCAAGCCTATGGCGACCCCCATCTCCGAACGAGTCCTTAGGAAAGGACGAGTCCTCACCAGAAGTAGATCAGACTCTCTACAGAGGGATGATCGGGTCTCTTCTGTACATAACTGCTAGTAGACCTGATATTATGTTTAGTGTATGTCTTTGTGCTCGATTTCAGGCAAACCCCCGTGAGACACATCTGAAAGCAGTTAAGAGGATCTTGAAGTATTTGAAGGGAACTGAGGATCTTCCCTGTGGTATCCCAAAGGAGGTAGTCTTGACTTAGTTGGTTATACTGACGCTGATTTTGCAGGTAATAAAGTTGATAGAAAGTCTACCTCGGCATGGCTCAATTTCTGGGTTCTAGTCTTGTTTCTTGGGGATCAAAGAAACAGAATGCGGTGTCCCTGTCCACTGCGAGGCCGAGTACATTGCAGCTGCTGCGTGCTGTACTCAGCTCATATGGTTGAAACAACAATTGCGCGACTACGGTATTTCTGTATCTCAAATGCCAATTATTGTGATAATACCAGTGCAATTAATATTTCTAAGAACCCTGTTCAACATTCACGTACTAAGCATGTAGAGATAAAATATCATTTCTTGCGTGATTCTGTTGAAAAGAAAATAATAACCATGGAGTTTTGTAGAACAGAAGAACAAATTGCTGACATTTTTACTAAGGCACTGAATCGTGAACCCTTCGAGAGGCTACGGATGGAGCTAGGTATGGTCTCCTTCTCTAATTAATTGCCTATCCGTACTGAACTCGATGACTGGCTATGAATTGAGTGGTGTAATATGCAAGGTCAGTCGTTCATAATGTAAAATGTCTCTGTTTATTCTGTTCATTGTGTGTGCCTGAGGACGTGTACCATGTTGAGTACTGGAACCATAGATACTAACGATTAATTGTTAAAGGCATATTGAGCATTTTCTTCGCAGCCCAAAGAACCCCTTCGGATATGTAGTACCCACATTACAAGCCTAATATGATGAAGGGAGTTCACAGCCAACCTTAGCCAACTCATAGTTGCGCTACTCCTATGAGCCCTTTGATCAAATATTTCTGGAGTAGTCCCTATGAGGTACAATTACAATTTTCTGATATATGTGTTGTGTGTCTGCTTTTCGTGTGTGTTGCTTTTATTTTTACCATTTGGGTACCCGTCCGCAACACACCACCCCTTGAAAGAATCAGAATCTGCTAAGTATTTTGGCGGGAAAATTGGGACGTTTTTGGCGTGAATCTCAGATTGGGCATAGAGAATGGTATGCGCAGACAGGACGAGTTCAGTGATGTGTCATGCTTCAAATTCGATTGGATCATCAGTATTTAATGCAAGAAAGCCATGATAAAGGTAATTGTTTGGAAACGTTGATATTCTTGAGGAGAAGTTTGACAATTTTTGGTACTACTCGGGGACATGGTTAGAAGAAGATAAAAAAAAAAAAAAAAAAAAAAAAAACTTCTTCAACCAAGAACCCGAATTGTCAAGTGCACACATGTAACATCAAGGATCAAGAGAACATGGCTAGGTTATTCGTCTCATCATAGAACGGCTATTGGAAACACATGGAATGTGTGTGCCGGGGGGAGTCTGCTGCACAAGGACACTGGACGAGGCCACATCAGTAAGCTGAGCCTCAAGTATGCTCCGGACCAAGGATGGGTCCGTGATCAGGCAGAGTCGTCCGTCGCTGCAGAAGCTGCATGGATAAGTTCCTGTCCGCTGTTAAGGACGGGTTCATGAGCTGACAGAGAGGGTGGAAGAAATGGAACGCACTATGAGAGACATCTGTCAAAGGGTGACAGAGCTCAGACCACCAGGCCGCAGCTTGCAAACATTTGGCGTTTGGTCCGCCACTGGTTCGCGACAAGGACGCTTCCAGTGCTCCCTCAGATGCTTAGCAGATCTGATTCAGCCCCTCCTTGAAAACCCTACCACATCAATCCCATATTTTTTGTGTTTTCTTGTTCTGCTCTCTGTGCTTTTAATTTTGAATCGTTATATGTCTGTCTACCTGTGCTTGCGTGCCACTTCGTTTGGCACACCCTTTGAATTGAATAAATGGGATTGTTTTGCTTATGTGCTATTGGCTTTGTTTATTACTCACATTCTTTTTGATGATGCCAAAAGGGGGAAGGTAGACAGGAAAAGCATTAACTGAGGGGGAACTTGTACTTAGTGACTGACGGTGTCACTCTGAGGGGGAACAGATTCAAGCTTTAGCGAATCTGTTCACAATGGGTTATTGATGTTCGTATTAATATTGCTGGGTTATTAATACTGTTGGGATATATTTTTGGGATAGGAGTTAGTATAACTCTGACACTTTTGGGATGCATGTTTAGTTTAGGAATTTATTCTTATAACTGAAACATTGCATATGCTGCCTCATACTTACACTTCTGTTTACATTGTGAACTTTTCCTGTCTAACGAAGAAGTGTTTGTCAACATCAAAAAGGGGGAATTTGTTGGGGACGTGTTCCTTGACACGGACGTGTCCTTAACACGTTCTCAGTTTTGATGTTGAAAACACTTAGCTAACATTCCATGACAATGCAGGATTAGGAAATATGCAGATTTGGAAATAAAACAGATTTGGTAAAAATCGTCTGTGGACGGGTCCGCAGACTGCACGAGGGCGTGCTGACGTGGCAGCAGAATATCTCAGAAATATTCTGATATTCAATAAGTTTTTAGAATATTTTGTATTTTAGAAACTTATTGTTTAGAAAGATATTTTTGATAATGATTACCTAACTAACCGATTTCTAAGTATAATATTTGATAATATTATATTTAGATAAGGTTGCCCTAACTAAATATTAAATATAATATTTTATATTATATTTAATATTAAGTTGCCCTAACTGATTTTTAAAAGATATTATATTTACTAATGTTACTATTATCTTTCTATGGCAGGGAGAGATTTTAGGAAGCAAGGGCTAGGGTTTTTGGTGATCATATAAATGGACTTCAAGCTTTCATCAAGACAAGTCGGTCAATTGAAAGAGCAAACAAAGTCGTGTGATATCGTTGGTTGTTCGAGGCTATATTTCGCTCAAGGGTAAGCGAGTGGTGGACTCCGTATAGCTAGTATACAACAGCGGTATTTGGTAGGACAATTCGGAGTTGATTTGAGTTGCTAGACGTAGAGTTGTTACAACTGAGTTCCGGGCAGACTTTGGGAGTTTGTTGGCTGTACTAGGTGTAGACAATTGTACTAGGTAAGAACAAAAGTAATCAATAAAGAATTGTCTGAGAAATCCTTTCCGGTCGACTCCGGGAAGGTAGTGGTTTTCACCTGTTAGCACTGAGGTGCGGGTTTCCACTATACATCATCGAGTACGCGTACCTACTGTTCACTTCATTATATTATTATTTATTATTCCTGTTTTCTGCTGTGCTACTTGATCTTGAGTACACGTTCACACCAGAGGACGTGTTCACAAGTGTCGAGAAGTGAACCAAGCTAATCGTAACGATCCAACACAACCTCTCTCAACGTCTCTAAACCACACTCAAACCCTAACCATTTCATCCCAATAATTCAATCCACTACACCCCAACTCATTTCTCATCTGGGTTTTAATCCTAACACCCCAAACTCCCCAAAGCTCAAATCTTTCACAATTTCATGGCAGAACAACAGAGAAAAGTGATCTTCGGAAAGTACGAGGTTGGCCGTCTTTTAGGCAAAGGCACCTTCGCCAAGGTCTACTACGGTAAAAACCTCTTCACAAACGAAAGCGTTGCGATCAAAATCATCAACAAATCCTTAGTCATCAAACAAGGCCTTACCGAACAAATCACCCGCGAAATCTCTATCATGAAATTACTCAAACACCCAAACATTGTCGAGTTGAAAGAAGTCCTCGCCACAAAATCCAAAATCTACTTCATTTTAGAATACGTCAAAGGCGGCGAGCTCTTTGCCAAAGTCGCCAAAGGCCGCTTAATTGAACTAGAAGCAAAAGGGTATTTTCGTCAATTAATTAGTGCTGTTGAGTATTGTCATAGTAGAGGAGTTTCGCATAGGGATTTGAAGCCTGAGAATTTGTTATTAGATGAGAATGGGGATTTGAAGGTTAGTGATTTTGGATTGTCCGCATTGCCGGGACAAGTGGGATGCGATGGATTATTGCATACGAGGTGTGGAACGCCAGCTTATGTTGCGCCGGAGGTTTTGAGGAAGAAAGGGTATGTTGGAGCTGAAACCGATGTGTGGAGCTGTGGTGTGATTTTGTATGTTTTGTTAGCGGGTTTTTTACCTTTTCAGGATGAGAACATGATGTGTGTGTACAGGAAGATTTTCAAGGCACAGTACGAGGTTCCGCCTTGGTTTTCGAGTGAGGCGAAACGAGTGATTTCAAGGTTGCTTGTGGTTGATCCAAGTAAAAGAGTAATGATTCCGGGGATCATGAGAATGCCTTGGTTTAGGAAGGGATTTGACACAAATGTTAAGAATGAAGAGGTTGTGATGAAGGAGATTGTTGTGAATGTGTGTGAGAAGACCAAAAGGATAAAAACACCCTCACCAACGTTCTTCAATGCTTTTGAATTGATATCTTCGATGGCGTCTGGACTTGATTTATCAGGATTGTTCGAGGAAGGAAAAATGGAAGTGGTTGGATCAGCGTTTACTTCGAGGAATTCAGTTTCAAAAGTAATGGATGAAATTTTAGGCCTTTCTGGTCAATCAGGGTTGGAGGTGGGGAAGGATGAGGACTTCAAGTTGATAATTGAAGAAGGGTTCGAAAGGCGAAAAGGTAAATTGGCGATC
>QZGG01001393.1:0-64652 GCA_006409495.1 Sedum album | reverse complement strand
TTTTGTCCTGTGGAGTGTGGTCGGCCTGTTAAGGATTCTCCAACGCTCCTTTTCTTGCCTGGTTGGTATTCAGCTTTTTATAATAATCGACTGTTGCATTTCAACTCTAACTCTAACTTTGATGAATGCAGGATTAGATGGACTGGGGCTAGGCCTCATGTTACATCATAAGGCTCTCGGAAAGTGAGTATATCCTCATATATAAGTATTTCGTTTAAACGCAATTTCTCAGCTTGGAAGAAGTATAACTTGTTCTGAATGGCAGGGCATTTGAAGTCCGGTGCTTGCATATTCCAGTTTACGACCGGACGCCCTTCGAAGAACTGGTAAAAATTGTTAGCGAAGCTGTGCAGGCTGAGCATGCTTCATGTCCAAAAAAACCTATATACATTGTAGGAGATTCTTTTGGCGGATGTTTAGCGCTCGCAGTTGCTGCGAGAAACCGTGATATTGATCTGGTTGTAATATTATCTAATCCAGGTGTGTGGGCGGATGTACACTAGAATCAGTAAACTCTATTTTGATTGACAAGATATAATTCACGTGGCTAATATGTTTTTTATACAGCAACGTCATTCCGTAGGTCACAACTGCAACCATTGTTCCCAATATTGGAATCATTGCCGGAAGAATTTCAGTTTACGCTTCCTTATCTTCTCAGCTTTGTTATGGGTACTGATCACCTATTTCCTGTGCCAATTCAAATCATTCAAAATATCCGAGTATGACATTTCATTTCATTCGTGTAAAATCTATGACATCAGGTGATCCTTTGAAGATGGCGTCTGTTGATATCGAAACAAGGCGACCTCCTGCAGCAGTGCTCCAGGAGTTGTCTAGCAAACTCAGTGGTTTATTGCCATGTCTCTCGGTAAGAACAACATACAAATCATGAATGATGCCTAACTTTTGTTTTGTTACTAGCTGTCATCAGTTTTCCCTGTTCATATTTTTATTTATCACAAGAATTTTTGAACAGTGTTATATTGGTAGAATCACGTGATTTATTTACAGTTTAGTTCTTATTTGTCTGCTTTTACCATCACACTCAGGTCATGTCTGATATAATTCCCAAAGAAACTCTTTTATGGAAGCTAAAGCTGTTAGACAAAGCAGCTGCTTATGCTAATTCTCGCCTCCATGCTGTCAAAGCTCAAGTACTCGTGCTTGCTAGGTTCTTTTCTTCCTGTATCTCTTCTGATTCAACCAACTTTAAGTTCATCTCCATTAAGAAAAATGAGATTTTTTGCTTCGCAATATTGCATCTCTTCTTATTTATTTTAGCTGGTGGCTGCCTTATTTTAGATTTCACTAAATGTTACAATAGACCTAATTGCTGAAAGTTTCTCATCTAGTGGCAAGGATAACATGCTTCCAAGCGCCGAGGAAGCAAACCGATTGAAGAGCTCGTTGCAGAACTGCAGAGTTCGAATCTACAAGGACAACGGGCATACTCTCTTATTGGCACGTGACATTCGATACATTCCTTAATAGATACTGCTCCCGTATAGTATAACTGTGTCTAATATAAGCTTTCCGTATGTTTTTTCAATTATTGATATTTCTGAACTGTCTTGAGATTTAATCATCTGTAGTGTTTATGTTCATACAGGAAGATGGCATTAATCTGATGTCTGTAATTAAAGCTACGAGCTTATACCGTCGTCAATCAAGGGCGCATGATTACATTAGAGATTTTCTTCCACCTAGTAAACAAGAATTTAAACATGCAACTGAGGACGTTCTTGGGTAAGGCACTAAGATTTTGAATCTTATTCTCAGACTTAAAATGCCCGTTATTTATGTGGAACTTTGTTCCCTGGCATCCCTGCTTTAATAATGATATCGTTGCTGCAGAATATATCGAACCGCTGTGGGTTCAGTCTTGCTCTCTACAATGGAAGATGGGAAAATAGTGAGAGGACTCGCCGGTGTCCCAAGTGAAGGTCCTGTTTTGTTAATTGGTTACCATATGTTGATGGGTCTTGAACTATTTTCGCTTGTGGAGCATTTTCTGAAAGAGAAGAGGATTCTTGTTCGTGGAATTGCACATCCGCAGATATTTTCTGCACAGCTTGAGAGCTCGTCTGACACAATGGACCTGTTAAAGATATTTGGTGCGGTGCCAGTTGCAGCAACTAATTTGTTCCGTTTACTTTCAACAAAATCCCATGTTCTCCTTTATCCCGGAGGTGCACGAGAAGCCCTGCATCGTAGAGTACGTTAATCTCCATAGCAGCCCACTGCTCAAACATTCATCGGTCTGTGGTTTCTGAAAATTAAGCCTTGTTCTAATTGTAATTCTTTGACTTTCAGGGGGAACAATACAAACTATTTTGGCCTGAACAAGCTGAGTTTGTGAGAATGGCTGCACGGTTTGGTGCTACAATAGTACCGTTTGGAGCAGTTGGAGAAGATGATTTAGCGGAGGTAACCTCTATAAAAAAATCTTTTCACATTTATCAGTAACTCGAAACTTGAAAACTTGTTCACTCGATCCACCTCTCCGATGTGCAGCTCGTTCTTGATTACGATGACATGATGAAGATCCCCATACTTAATGACTACATACGAGATTCAACTCGTGACGCTATAAGAGTGAGGTAATGCACAATATTTTTTTCAGATTCACAAGTCAACAACATTGGTATAAAAAGAATCAACGATACGCATACATTGTCATTTCTCAGGGACGAATCAGCAGGAGAAGTTGCAAACGACCCGCTTTACTTACCAGGACTCCTCCCAAAGGTACCTGGACGCTTATACTATCTTTTTGGTAAGCCAATACATACCAAAGGACAAGAAGAAACTCTAAAAAATAAAGAAGCTGCAAGAGAGTTGTACCTTCACGTGAAATCTGAAGTTGAAAATCAAATTTCTTATCTACTCAAAAAACGAGAGGATGATCCATTTAGAAGTGTGATCGACAGGAGTATTTACCAGGCTTTATATGCTGCTCCAGATCAAATCCCAACATTCGAACTGTAAGTAAAACAACAGTTTCCATTTGTGTATTGTATTTATCGACATGTTTGTTGTAGAATATCATTCATGTAACATAGTTATTCATATTTATAAATGAATAAAAATCGGAAACAATAATGTTCCTGATATTTGGAGCATTTTACATCAATGTGTTCTTCATCTGCTATTGTCTTGTTCATGTTGCTGAAGTTTCATGTACTCGGTGTTTATTCATTCTAATTTATTATAGTCTTCCAGAAGAAATAGTGGTCTAACGGTAACCCTTATTTTATCGTCATTTTATAGCGACTTAAAATAACGTTGTTTTGTGATGAATTTAAGAATTTTATACAATTTGAAAACATGTCGGATAAAAGAACAAATGATTGAGAAGATATTTATACCTAAAGTTGGTGAAAAAAGTTAGCATCTAAATGTGGATAAATGGAATAAGATTCTGCAACCACAGCTGCCCCAGAAAAAAGCTGAAGGAAAAGACAGCAAATCAATCACAAAGAATCTGATTGCAAAGCTCTTTAGAGTTTTACTGAAGATTTCTTAGCATATGTTCTGCAGATCAGATGCTTTTTTTGCAGTGGCGAAAGAATCCGAATACAACAAATAACTGATTTTTGTTGAACTAAAATTTCTATAAAAGCAGCTTATCCATCTGAAGTACAGATGCACAGAGAAGGAACTTAACTAAAGGCAAGTGAAGAAGTTAAGTTCTGCGTGATGTCTGGTGGTTACGGATACGGTGTCAGAGGCTATAACAACGGGTATAGCGGGGTGGCAGTGCCGGTGACTGAAAAATGGAAGAAGATAGAGTATGCAGAATCTGATCATGTTGAGAGGGAGCAGCCATATGTTCCAAGTACTGAAAGTTATGTAGTGAAAACTGAAAGGATTATTGAGAAGGTACATAATCCTACTGTGATTGAGTATAGTAGAATTTCACCTGTTAAATATGGAGTTGAGAGGAACAGATGGGGGACTACTGTCCCGAGTTCTGTCGATGATCGTCCGAGGAAAGTGGAGGAGTTTATTACACATGTCCAAACTGAAGTTTCTCAACCACAGTTGTTAAGGCCTCCTCCTCGCTTATCACCTGACTTTAAGCATGGGAGCTATCCTGAATATCGTCAGCAAGAGAGTACTGATGCGTGGAGCAGGTCGTCTAGTCCTATTCGAGCTCCAGCAGGGGAATATAAGCATAGTCCCAAGTCAAGTGAGTATGGAGGTCATAATAATAATACATGGGGAAGTAGGCCTTTTAGTCGAGTTCATGATGAAAGAACTAGATCTCCCGAAAGGCCTGGTTACTTGGGTAACATGAGCCGTGTGCCTGAACCGGTGCACCCTCTTCCAGCTCCAGTGGCTGATTACAGGCATAGTTCCAACTCTCCTGTAAAAAACCAGACAACAGAAAACAATCCATGGATTAGGAATTCTCGGCCAGGCATTTTAGGGAGCGCGAACTGGCGTCAGACGCCAACTTCAACTTACTCAACTACTCAAACTCCACAAACTGGCTATGACAGCTACAATGACTTCAAAGGCAAGGAACTGGACAAAGACAGGTCAAGAGGTTATTCTCACAACTATCATGACAACATGCCTAAAGACTATGCTTCTGAACAGTACAAGTACATCTCAGCTGAACCAAGTCCGCAACCAGCTCGTCACGAATGGACAAGACCAGGTCTTGGAAACTGGGCAACAACTGCTACTAAGGTCACAACTTTAACAAGACCAACTAATGACATTAACGAGGCTGTGAGCTACTTGGCAGGTGCACTACAACAGTCTTCATTCACACAAGGCTCACCACAAAAACATAACTATAACACATTAGGAGGTCCAAAAATGGAACATTATTCTGATTCTATTGACAGTAGAGAAGCTCAAAGCAGGTATGGAAATATGAATGGATCGTCGATGGCTAGGGAGAGTTACACAACGACTATCGATAGCACGGAAGCTCTGCGGAGGTACGGCGGAGCAGCAGTTTAAATAAATATAATATATTATGTATTTTACATATCTTTTTATCGATCATGTGTGCTTCTTTTTAAGGTCTTTTGAAGTTGGTGTAATAGCCTGCAATTCCTAACAGTCTCATATCAGCCTTTTAAATAAAACTGCTGTTTGAATAAATTCCTGCTGCATTTGGTTGATTATATCTAAACTTGTTTTCAGTTTTAGAATGCAAGATTTTAAGGGATTTCGGACATTTTCGTTAAAGAGATTCTTACCTGGACAGTTGTTACACAAAAAAGGACAACAAACAGGGATATTAATAGAACGAATGCCGACAGAATCAATACTGTCTGAGGTGTTATTTGCAGATATTAATTTTGCAGCAGCATTTCCCTTTTAGAAGGGCAAAATGGCAAATATGACAGTAGTTTGTGAAAGGTATATCTACTGGAATTTAGAGAACCACAGAGTGCTGCTGAACTACATACCATCTTGTTTAAGTAATATTCTAAAGTGGAGAGGCTCACTTGCTAATTGGATATTTACAATGTTAATTAGGATTGATCTTCCTTTTATTTTGGAAAATGAAGGAAATGGTTGGAGAGGAGCACACATATTTTTCTAGGATAGTAGGTTATAGATATTGATAATCGTTATCACAATTGTTCGTATTTTTGACAAATTCAACCGTCATATTTTATTAAAAACCAACTTTAATATCATCCGTCGGATTAATCAAATCAACAGTTGAAATTAAGTACTTATGTCTTACAAAAACATAATGTCTCTCTTGATTTTAACTCATATAACATACTATTTTTATTTAATTTTAAGTATTTGTAAGACAGAAAGATTAAATATCAACCGTTGATCAGATTAATTTGACAGTTGATATTAAGTTTTTTTAATAATATGACTGTTGGATTTGCAAAATTTACGGACGGTTTGAGTTCACGGTTATTTAGGAGTTTAAATCTCAATCGTTAAATTATTAAAAATCAACGATCGAGATTGTGTCTCACGATCCTGCAATTATATTATGGTCCTTCATGAACCATTCTCTATATTATATAAAACAACCTTTGTTTTGGCATAATTTGTTTAGGATTAAGTTCATGAGAGACGTTAAGTTTTTGTGAGACGGAAGGACTTAATCTTGATCGTTGATTTTGATAATCCGATAGTTGAAATTAAAGTTGGTTTTCAATAAATTTGGCGATTGAATTTGTAAAAAACCCTAATTGTTGAGTTTGACAATTTATTTAGAAATTAAATCTCATTTGTTGGATTATTAATAATCAAAGATCGAGATCGTGACTCATTATACTCCATTAATTTGAATATTCATCTTGAACTTTACTCATTGTATTTAAATTAATATATGAAACTAATTACCAACATTGAATTTCAAAAATTAATGTAATAAGTATGTCTAAAGTTACGAAATTGCACTCACAAAATTTAAATCATTTACGTTGGATTCAATAAACATCATCAAGTAGCTAACCGTAATCATTTTAGTAATTAAATTTAGAATTTAGAATTTATTGATTATGAGTGTGTGGGTCCCCAACGACTCGTCAAAGTAATTAAATTGTTTGGTTAACTGCTCACCAAAAATCTCTACTTTGCTCCTCCTCCGGCGACGATCGTCTCTCCTCCGTTTCCTCCGCCGCCGACACCTCCGCATCCGCAAATCCAGCGATTTCAATCTGTTCGATTGGGTTCGGTTTAAATTAAACACTGTTGTAAGTCAAAATCAAGTTTCACTTTTGTCATTGGTTATTGTGCTTGCTTTTTGTAACTAGATCCAGTTTGTAGTCTGCTGGACTAAGGTCTTTGTGTGTTTAAGTTGTTGTTGCTTTTTTTTGTAGTGTAAAAGTGTGAGTTAGGGTTTCTTTGATTCGGTTTGAAGTGTGGAGATCTGTGACTGAGTTTTGGATGTGGTTGGAGTGTTGCTGGTTTTGAAAAGGAGTGGAGATTATGTTGAGGAATGAGGATTGTGTTTGAGGTGTTATGGGGTGTGTATTTGGGAAGGATGTGTCCTCTTCTGCTGGTGTAGCTTCGGCTACTGAGGCTAGGAAGAAGGAGGAGAAGAGGAGTAAAAGTTTGAGGGTTGAATCGGATAGGAAGGTTGGTGAAGTTGCGGTAGTAGAGGAAACTAGCAATGGTCATGGTAATCAGGAAGGGAACCGAGATGAGGAAGAAAAGGCGCGGCATGAAAGGAGGAGAAAGCCCAGTATTGGTAGGAATTTACCCAAGCACTTGCGAGGTGAGCAGGTTGCTGCTGGGTGGCCAGCCTGGCTCTCTGCTGTGGCTGGCGAAGCTATCAATGGATGGTTACCCCGACGGGCAGATTCATTTGAGAAAATTGACAAGGTCAGTGACACAGTCAAATTATTTCCCTTTCATTATTGACGTGGTAGGGGAAATATACTACTAGTATGATCAGCTTTTATTCATGCAACTGAAGGTGACACTATTTACATGTGCTTGACTTTTAGATTGGTCAAGGGACATACAGTAATGTCTATAAAGCAAAAGACACCATTACTGGAGACGTCGTTGCACTTAAGAAAGTTCGCTTTGATAGTTTGGAACCCGAAAGCGTGAAATTTATGGCAAGAGAAATACTCATTTTGCGCAAATTAGACCATCCTAACGTAATTAAGTTGGAGGGTTTGGTTACTTCAAGGATGTCTTGTAGCCTGTACCTCGTGTTCAAATATATGGAGCATGATTTGGCTGGACTTGCAGCGAGCCCTGACATCAAGTTTACAGAGCCACAGGTGAGCCTCCTTCACTTATTTTTTATTGTTTAAAAAACTGACTTGTTCAGCTCCTTGACAGAACATCGGACAATAATTCCTAATTTCTATTTGTTTTCCAGGTGAAATGTTACGTACACCAATTATTATCTGGACTTGAGCATTGTCACAACAATGGAGTGCTTCATCGTGACATCAAGGGCTCAAATCTGCTTGTCGATAATGAAGGAGTTCTCAAGATAGGAGATTTTGGATTGGCTTCTTTCTTTGATCGCAGCAAAAAACGTCAAATGACTAGTCGGGTTGTCACATTATGGTACAGACCCCCTGAACTCCTCCTCGGGGCCACTGATTATGATGTTGGCGTGGATTTGTGGAGTGCAGGTTGCATTTTGGCCGAATTGCTGGCTGGAAGGCCAATAATGCCTGGTCGAACAGAGGTAATGGATCATTTATCTTTTGGCCCAGGATTTACAAGCGCGTCTTTCAATTCACTATGTATCTGGGTTTCTCCAACATATTATTTCTTGAAAATTTGTGGGTATTCCATGTAAGTCATACCAAACTTAGACTTGATAAAGATTAGTAAATTCAGTGCTACAGATCAATGTAGAATCACCTGATGCGAGAGTGGCTTTAATGTGTGTTGGAATCTCATTAATGCTACAATGATACATACTAGAAAAACACACGCAGAACCACACTAAGGTTGTCAGTTAGCTATCTTGGCCAGTTTTGCCATAGGATTGATGAAGGTACACGGGAGTTGAAACTAGAATGATAATTAAGCCTAAACTCTTCAATTTTCTAAAGCATGTTGTCAACCAATGTTTGATATTGCTGGCTGTCTTTTTACACTTCATGTTTACCCAGGTGGAGCAATTGCACAAGATTTACAAGCTTTGTGGTTCACCATCTGATGAATTTTGGAAAAAGTCAAAGTTACCAAATGCTACGTTGTTCAGACCTCGAGAGCCTTATAAAAGAAGAATTGCAGAGACATTCAAGGATTTCCCACCATCATCAATACCACTTATAGAGACCCTTCTTTCTATTGATCCTGCTGAACGGTTGACAGCTACAGCTGCTTTGAATAGTGATGTAAGTCATGTGTTTCGTATATAGCTTTATTAATGGTTTCCTTTTTTGTTATTGCTCAACTGGCACCTAACTGACCCACAATATACTTTATTTGAGAACTGAAGACGACACGGATATTCCTATGTTTATGTATCGAAATTAAATTTTTCCATAAGGCATATTTATTCTTTTGACACCCTACTTCATATATGGATTTCCAATGCATGATTTTACTAGCATCTTTATTAGATTTTTGGTGGCTCTGAACACAGTGGAATTTGCTAACTGTGCAAGTAGATTTTTTTGATGTCGCTACAGTCACTATCTGATGAACTTGTTAACTTCAAGAAAAATAACTTGTTCCCTACTTGATTTTATTTATTGCTAATAATGATTGGTTTTGGACCAGCTTTGATATTCTCATTTTTTGTATGTGCAATTTACCTATGACGGATGTAATGCTTTGCTATCTTTTATTCAGTTTTTCAAGACAACCCCTTATGCATGCGACCCCTCCTCCCTCCCAAAGTATCCTCCAACTAAAGAAATGGATGCCAAACGAAGAGACGACGAAACACGAAGGTGGTTCATTCTTGCTCATATAAAAATTTTGAAATTTCTTATAGTTCATGGATAAGGGATCTATAAAATATATACCTGGTTTTTGTCTTTTACCTTCTCATAAGCAAGTATGGCATCAGTTCGGGCTTTTGCCTTCGTCTTTGACTAAGACAATGTGCTGGCATTTGATTTAACGCTAAAATTTGGTTCTGTAATATGTGTCAGGTGTCTTAATTTCATGGGTGGTAAGATGGTTAGTCTGAACTTTAATAATTTAACGTGCAGGCAACGAGCTGCTACAAGAACTCAGGGTGGAGATGTGAAGAAATCACGTCCACGTGACCGTTTGCCCACTCGAGCAATGCCTGCCGCTGATGCCAACGCTGAGCTTCAAACAAATATCGATGTAAGTCTGTTTATTAGTGATATCAGTATTTGGTAGCTTAAATATTAAAAAAATACGCCAGCATAGAAATTAGACAGCTTTAAAAAAATTGTAGCAAGACCTATAGGCATATTCAGCAGCCGTGTCTTCACCATCTGCCACAATTCTATTGAATGACTGGTTATCTATTATAACAGAGACGGCGAATGATCACCCATGCAAATGCGAAAAGCAAGAGCGAGAAGTTTCCTCCTCCACACCAAGATGGAGCACTAGGCCACCCCTTGGGTGCTTCTCACCACATTGACCCTTCCTTCGTTCCCCGCGACGTCCCTTATACAACCACCAATTTTTCATTTTCAAAAGACCCCATTCAAGCTTGGTCAGGTCCTCTGGTAAATGAGGCAGGCCCTTCAAGCCGAAAAAAGTATACCAGTGGCGAGCAAAGCAAAGGAAAACCAAGGCGCAAGTAAATATAGAATTTGGGACACTTGTTAAAGAGATCATGAAAAGGAGAGCATAGCTTTGATACTTTGCGGCAAACTTCATATATGAAACCTGTGACCTTGTTTTATTCGAAAATGCGAGACGAGACCCAGATTTGTTTCAGGAGAAATACAACAGTTTGTATTGGAAACTGAAATACATTCATGATATATAAATTCTTTCTAGTTTGTTTCCAGTGTTACACTTTCTACTTGGCAAGTTCTCAGAAAAACTCATTCATATTTGACAGGGAAGGGCAAAACGGTCATCTAAGTATAGACCGTTCGATTGAACCGTTGCACACAAAAAAACAACTATTGGGATCGGAACGGGTCCAAAGTGTAGTCCGATATCGACGCTACTCTCCCGCCTCATGGATTGGATCATCGGAGCTTCTTCTGGCTCTATTCTTCTTCTCTACTCCGATTCTAACGATCATGCATTTTCGTTTCGTTTTCGGTTTCGTTTGAATGATCGGATTTTTGTAGCACCAAACAGCGTCCAAATCGAATTTGAACGGAGCTCCATTGAAGTATTTTTCTTTATCTGCGTTCGCAAGCCGATTTCATCTTGTTTGAGTGAGTATCATAGTTTAATTTCAATTTAGTGTTGTTTTTTCCTTTTCTAATGTTGATTGGCATTGCTAGGGTTTTTTTGTGTTGTACAAAATTACATGCTTATAAAATTGATAGCTAAATGGACATTTTTGTTTCAGTTGCATTTGGATTTTATTTTTCAATAATTGTTTTAGATGCACTGGTTACTTGTAGCGCACTTAATGTATGTTACTTAGCTTATGAGCAGAAGAAAATGAATTGTGAAGATCGTTTTGTTGACAAAAAGAAGATTTGGTTTGAAATGAGTTGATTTTGTGAATGAGTCTTTGTTGAGAGGTTGATATACTTGAATTTGTACCAGATTGTTAGGATGGAAAGGAGAAGAAGGGATTATGATAGGCAGAAGAGCAACATTGGAACACCCAACGCGCCAAGTTCTCCAATGATGTCTCCACTGCATCATCATGTGCGATCCGGATCAGCTGGGGTGGCAAACTTTAAGAAACCTCAAAATACTGCTACAAAAGCAGCAGCTCAAAAACTAGCACAGGTGATGTCGCACCAGTCAGCGGACGATGAGGAAGAAGATGACGAAATTATGTATGAGTATAGCTCCGTGACGCCAACTAGTAGCGTTGGACGTGCAGGTGGACGTGTCATGCAGTCTCGCTCCCCTATGGTAATTAATTTAGCTTAATACTCGTTGAATATGACCAACTCGATGATTAATTGTAAGAAAAAGAAGTTCCATAATCTTGATGGACACATATTTCCTTTGAACAAGGGAAAAAAGTTAATTGGCATTGCTTGACGACTTACAATCCATCTATATATTCCTGACTCATTTTTTATTTCTATTCTATTTATGGTAGTCAGCTCGTACCATTCCAGAGCAGCCTTCATCTGTACGTTCTACAGCAGGCAGTCGGCCATCTTTCTCAGTCAGAACTTCAGAACAACCCTCAGCTGCTCTTCCAGCACAAGGAAGCCGCTCGTCTCTCTCGGTTAAATCCAGTGAGCAAACTTCATCTGCGTATCCTGCATCAATCGGAGTCGGACGATCTTCCTTATATGTGAAAACAGCAGATCAGCCAACATCTGCATCGTTCAGTCGATCCTCTTCAACTATCAAACCCGCAGAACAACCATTGCATTCGTCTTCAGCTGGTAAACCAACTCAAGTAATAAATACTCAAGAACCTGCATTGCAGACTCAAGCTCCCTCCAATTGCCAAAAGTTACAGTCTTCAAATTTAGTAGAACAACAACAGCCAACCACATTATCCTCAGTTGGCCGGCCTCATCTTGGAGTCAGGATCCCAGTGATGCCATCGAGTGTTCCGCTCTCCATTAAGCCATCCTCGCACACTCTGCCTACAGAGGCTCCAGCCCACAGTAGAAGAGATAAGAGGTATTTCTAACGGTCAATATGCCAGAACTTTTCTTTATTTCGTTGATGTGGTAGATTATGACCAATTCTATGTCTGCAATTATTTTGTTGTTGCTCCCAGCTATAGGACATCAGTTGATTTTGGGAAGTTAAACACCAGACCAGCAGATAATCCAAATTCAGCTTCTGCTCTGCAAGACGAGGTGCACATGTTTACTGAATAGTATTGCTGAGTCCTTGAGTTCGCATTATAATCATTCAGTTCTATTATTTGGTCTCTTTGATATCACTAAAAGAAATGAACTGTGTTGCAGCTGGGCACATGATTCAAGAAGAGAATGAGAGTTATTAGAAAAGGTAATACTGCTTGGCTCGATTTTCCTACTAGCTTTCGAAACATTGTGCTGGGTTTGCAGTATCCCTTCGAGCTTGAGTTTTAGAATCTATTTTATTGATCTTCTGAATTTTTGACACAGTAGTACTGATCGGTCAAATGGATATGTTCTGAAATGTGTACAACCAAATTGTATAATATACTGTCACAGCAGTTTTTAAAGCTTTGTTTATTGCTTCAATATCTTCAGCTTCGACTCGCAGAGGAGAGGATTGAGGAGGCAGAAGCAAGAACTAGGCAGCTTGAGAAGCAGGTTACATACATATAATTCTACAACATTGTATCATCTTCTCTTTTTTAGTCTTTGTTTCTTCTTTTTCTGAATAAAGACATAGAGAATATACAGATAAATAAAGGGTCAATATTCGTTCATGTGAATTATGCAATTTTTTAATATTTCTAGGCTGATATTTGAAGTTTTTTCTACGTAGGTCTCTACTTTAGGAGAAGGGGTGTCCTTAGAAGCACGCCTTCTGAGCAGGTGGGCCAAAATGCACTGTTTATGCTCATCTAAGTGATGCTAATTATAATGTCGATGGTTGATTATAAATATTTTTATCTTCCAGAAAAGAAGCAGCATTGCAGCAGCGTGAGGTTTGTGGTTCTAGTTTCATTGTTCATATCCCAAATTAAAACATATCGTCGAATTTATCATGTGTATTAGTTTTTCCTACTAGGCTGCTTTGAAAGTATCAGCACAAACCTATGGTGGTAGAAGCGAGGAGATAGAAGCTCTTCGTATAGAGCTGGAGGTAGACATATATCCTTATTCAGTTATTCAGTCTTTTGTGTTATAGTATAAGATCGTTTGATAAGTTAATTGGACTATTGTGGCCTTGAGTTTAGTCGGCTAGGGATGAGGCGACAACTTCCTTAGAGCAACTCCATGATGCAGAATGCCAGATTAGATCTCTGCGTATCATGACGCAGAAGATGTCGTTGTCGAAAGAAGAGATGGTGCATTTACTTTCCTCTGTTAGTTTGCACTATTCAACCTTTCTTGAATTCTGCAACAGTTCCATATTTGCAGTTTATTTTTCGTAGGAAGAGGTTGTTCTCAAGAGGTGTTGGCTTGCTCGATACTGGAACATATGCGTTCGAAAGAGTAAAATATTAAAACTACAATTTCAGAACATCCCGTGGTGTCTTCCATAAATTATTGTTTCCAAAATGATTGCATGACAGGACCGTGTAAATTATTTGTAGTTCATTTGTAGGTATCCATGCCGATATCGCAAGAGAAAAGTATGAATACTGGTCATCCCTGGCCCCACTGCCAGTTGAAGTTGTATTAGCTGCTGGTCAGAAATCGAGGGAAGAAAATTTGGCTGGTATAGTTTTTGTGGGTTTGCACTTAGAAGCTTTAGTCATATTTCTAACTCCTGTTTTGTTTTTCGACACCCCTGCCTCTCTTATACGTTAATCAGGCCTTTTGTTCTCGTGATTCTATTGCAGCACAGAATGGTGAAGAGGAAAAGAATTCAGACGACACAAATGAACTTCAAGGAGAAGGGAATATTGAGAGTATGCTTTTAGTAGAGAAAGGACTCCGCGAGATGGTGTCTTTAAAGGTTCTCTCGTTAAATCTACAGTCTAATATTGATATGATTGACGTCTAATTTTTGGTGAATATATACATCGCTCATGTGAGTATCTATGGCCTCAGAATAACTCTAGAGAATTAATCAACAAAAAATTTGGTGGCTTAGAACTTTGAGGATTAGCTTTATGACTAACTTACATATGTGTTGGTGTGACTTGTGAGGCAATACATTTCTAAATTCTAATGTTTCTCATCATAATGTTAGGTTGAAGATGCAGTAGCACTAGCCATGGCTCAAAATCGGCGTCCAAATTCTAAAACTGGGATCTCAATTCCAGGTTACTGCCAAATTGATTACACGTATATATTTACACGTATATATCAACTTCTTTACACGTGCGGGACATTATTCTATCATGCCTTCAGGTTATAACTGTCCAAATTATCTAATCTCATAAATCGATCAATTAGATCCGGATCAAGGGATCTACATTTTAGATACTGTGCATATACCACTCTCTCTCTTAGCTTTCAAACCCAGCGTTTATTTATTGCTGCTTTAGAGGTCAGAGACTCAGAAGTAGCATTAACTTATAATTATTTAGGCGTATCCCTAATTCCCCTGCTCTCTTTTTTATTTTCCAAATGTGATTGACAATGCATCTTGCTATCAAGTCATGCAGTTAACAATCATTCGTCTTTTTTATCTGTTTCAGATGAATTGAAGATTGCAAATGATGGTCAAAACCCAGCAGAATTATATGGTGAGTTACACATTTTCCGCCTTGCACCATACCAGCTTCTTTTGTTCAACTGTAAAAGAGTGTTTATTCAAAGGCTACAAAATGTCGAGTCAAGTAAACTTAACTCTAAAGAGTAAACCTTCAGGGAAATTGTGTTTGTTTTGGTGATTTCAGTTGAGGATGTTGCTTTTGGACGCATACTGTCAATTTGCTGCTGTTCCTTACAAAACTTTTTTTTGCAAATAATTTTTTGCAATAGCTGACTGCTGACCTGAGCAGTTTTTAAGGTATTATATTTATTGATTTTTTATTTATTTCAGAACTTACTCAGGAGGAGACTGAAGATGTTCTTTTTAAGCAGGTGAAAGCAAATATTATTCTTTGATTCCAAGTCATAATTGCTTCAAGTAGCTGTTATCAACATGAATTCTTTAAGAACGTTGAAATGCATATGGACTCCATTAATTGAAAGTGAACTGTTTGCGTCCTAATCGCCATATTTTGCAGTCATGGCTCATTTACTTTTGGAGAAGAGCGAAAATTCACGGCTTAGAAGCAGATATTGCAGAGGAGCGCTTACAATACTGGATTGCACACAGCAACAGTTCCCCCACTTCACGCGAAGCAGTTGATGGTTTCAGTCTAGCTTTTATCTCATTCATTCCACAGCTTATGAAAGAACATGACTCATTCCTGATAGTCTCATCTTCACAGTTGATCGAGGCCTTGTGGAGCTCAGGAAGCTTGGGATTGAGACCCGCCTCTGGAAAGAAACTCGAAAATGGATTGAACAAATGTCTGCCAACGTTCAATCTCAGGTGACTTCAGATTTATGTCTGATAAATCTGAGAGTTTAAGGAGGATTAGGCAGTGAATACAAAAGAAAGAAGAAGATATTGTATTGATGTATTATGTAAAAGATAGATGTATTTATACAGGAGATCTTGCTATGTATGGTGATTCTAATAATAGAGAGTAGTAATTCCTTGGTTGACTCATGTATTTATGTTGTGCATGAATCAGTGAGTTGCTATATTTGTCACCCTCCCTCAATCTCAGCCATCTGAAGCATGCTGAGATTGTGTTTGCACTGTTGGAATAAAGGCAGAGCTAATGGTTTAGTGAAGATGTCAGCGAGTTGGTGCTTTGAAGGTATAAACTGGACTTGAAGTTGTTTTCGTGCAACCCTCTCTCTTACGAAATGGTAGTCAATCTCAACGTGTCTTGTACGGGCATGGAACACCGGATTCAAGGAGAGATATGTAGCTCCAATGTTGTCACACCATAAGATAGGAGGTTTTACGTATTTGGTTCCTAGTTCTTTAAGCAGGCCCTCAATCCATATAACTTCTGAAGTTGCATCGGCAATTGCTTTATACTCGGATTCGGTACTTGATCGTGAAACAGTAGTTTGCTTTTTGGCACTCCAGGCGATCAGGTTGTTTCCAAAGAAAATGGCATATCCCCCCGTTGATCGCCGATCATCTAAATCACCTGCCCAATCTGAGTCAGAGTAGGCTGATAATGTAGGAGTGTTAAAGCGTCGAAAATTAAGTCCATGAAGGAGTGTGCCTTGGACAAAACGAAGGATACGTTTGACAGCAGTCCAATGCGATGTTCGTGGGGCGTGCAAATACTGACAGACTTTGTTGACGGCTAGTGATATGTCAGGTCGTGTAAGAGTCAGATATAGTAGCCCTCCTACTAGGCTTCTGTATAATGTGGCTTCAAGAGGCTGTAGCAGATCACCATCCATGGTAGTTAGTCGACAGTTGGAGAGCATCGGAGTATTGCACGGTTTACACTTGGACATGTTTGCCCGAGAGAGTAATTCAATAGCATACTTGGTTTGGGAGAGGGAAAGGCCAGTCGTTGTATGTTTGACTTCAATGCCGAGGAAATAGCTTAGCGGACCTAAGTCCTTGACAACAAACTCATTGTGTAACCTGCATACCAGAAGATCTACATGCGGGGATGATGAACTGATGACTATAATGTCATCAACATAAATCAATAAATACATTAGTACCGTGGCATCCTTGTGTATGAAGAGAGAAGAGTCGGCTGTTGAAGGATGAAAGCCAAGGCCTCCAAGTACAGTGTTGAGACGTTGATTCCAAGCTCTGGGAGCTTGTTTTAAACCATACAAAGCCTTTTTCAGTTTGCAAAGGTGAGAGGGGTATGTCTGATCTTCAAAGCCAGGGGGCTGTGTCATGTAAACCTCTTCGTTTAGTACTCCATTTAGGAAAGCATTTTGAATATCGAGTTGTCGGATATGCCACCGATTTTGAACTGCTAAAGAGAGGAGAAGCCGGATTGTAGTAGGTTTGATCACAGGGCTGAAAGTATCTTCGTAATCAAGTCCATAGCGTTGCTTGAATCCTTTCGCGACAAGACGAGCTTTATACCTCTCAATCGTTCCATCGGCTCGCCTTTTAACTCTAAAGACCCATCGGCAATCAATAACATTAGCACCGAGTTTCGGAGGAACAAGAGACCATGTTCGATTGTTCATCAATGCGGCATACTCCTTCTCCATTGCAGCACGCCAGTGAGGTATAGCCAACGCTGCCCTATAGTGACGAGGTTCAGCAGTCGGATCTGTTACTGATGCGAGCCAAGCTGTCGTTCCATCTGTCCGACGCTTTGGAACAATAATACCTCGCATGCCCCTTGTAACCGGACGGTGTGGATTAGCATCGGATGGCATCTGGGAAGAGGATGAGCAGCGGGCATCAGATGAAGACGATGTTGCATCTGATGAAGACGGGACTGGAACAACCGAATGACTCGGAATAGTTGTGCTTTGTAAAGATGGGCTTCGGACTGGCCTAGAATGTACATGAGAATGCAATGGCCTAGTTTCATCAGAAGAGGATGGCATAGGAGTGGCCAGTGGAGTGTGTATCGGATTGGGAAAAACAAGAAGTGGCGAGTGTTCCATCGTTGACTGGGATTCAGTGGCCATTAGAAGGTAATTGCGCAAACGGAAACTCTGTTTCATCAAAAGTTACATCGCGGCTTATGTAAGTGCGTCCGGAGGGGAGGTGAAGGCACTTATACCCTCTGTGTATTGGACTGTAACCAAGAAATATACATTTCTTTGATCTCAACTGTAGTTTGTGGGTGTTATACGCACGTAAGTGAGGCCAACAAGCGCATCCAAAAACTTTGAGGAAGGTATAGTCTGGTTTTATACCAAAGAGTCGGTCCAAAGGTGTTTGCATCTCAATAACTTTCGAGGGCATTCGATTAATCAGAAAGCAAGCTGTAAGAAATGCGTCATTCCAATAACAGAGTGGGACAGATGCATGAGCAGTAAAGCAAGGCTGTCTCAACTATATGGCGTGTTTGCGTTCAGCAGCACCATTTTGTTGGTGTGTGTGGGGACATGACACCCTGTGTTGGATCCCAATTTTATTGAAGAAAGCATTGAGACGGACGTATTCACCGCCCCAATTTGATTGCATATTCAAAATTTCGATCAAGTAAGCGTTCAACGTGAGTTTGAAATGCAAGGAATGCGTTATAAACGTCACTTTTTCGTTTTAGAAGATATAACCAGGTATAGCGGCTGTGAGCATCTATAAAACTGACGTAATAATTGTGATTGATTGAAGACGTTTGAGCAGGACCCCAAACATCAAAATAAATGAGCTTAATTGGTTTATAAGTTTTGGTGCTTGACAAAGAAAAAGGTAGTTGATGACTTTTACTTTGTCTACACGCATTACAAGTGACATCTTGTTTATTTGATGTGGAAGGAAGATGCTGCTTTTGCAGCATGTGGTGCACAATTTGAATAGAAGAATGACCCAACCGCGAGTGCCAAATTGATGGAGTGGCTTTCACCGTGACGAGAGCTTGAGGTTGAATGTTGACATTAACCCGATATAGGCCATTGCATGCTTGTCCTTTAGAAAGAATTGCCTTTGTTTTCTGATCCTTTATAAACACACTGTCAGAATGAAACTCAACAAAAACTGAGTAGTCTCTTGTTAGCTTTTGAACGAATAACAAATTATTTGCTACCTTAGGAACATATAGAATATTACGCAACCGAAGAAACATATTAGAAGGTGTAGGCAAGAGACCATTACCAACATATTTAATAGTCATATCTGTCTTATCAGCATTATGAACCTGATCAGCTCCAGAGTATGGCGTCTTTGTATCCATGAGGGCAGTGTCGTTGGTGATATGGTCGGTTGCACCCCATGTACCAAGAGGCTTCAATGGGAAGAGAGGTGGTAGTGCCCTGTTGCACTTGGTTAGCCATCATCTGCGAACGGTTTGAGTGACAATTGTCGTGTCTAGAATAATCTCGCCAGAATCTTTCGTTACATTTTGCTACAGAATAGCCAGTGCCATCACAGATTTGGCAAATGACCTGAGTAACAGAGTTTCTGGACCTGGAATTGCTGGTGTACTTTCATTAAATTGAGGATTGGGCCGGTTCTGATTTTGCTTAGAGGAGATGGGCCTGGACTTGAGCTGCTTGGGGGAACGACTGCCAAGTCTAGCGATATGCGCAGACGAGGTAGAATCGACGCCGATGGCACGGCGGGACTCGAGTCGTTGCTCGGTAGATAGGAGGCGAGCGTATAGATCGTGCAACTGAATTGGAGTGTCGCGACTCAAGACAGATTCAACTAGAGAGTCATATTCTTCGTCGAGTCCGTTCTGCAGGTAGGAGACGAATTCTTCGGATTGGAGAGGTTGTCCAATCGAAGTCAAGGTATCAGAGAGTCTTCATCTTGGTGTAATAGTCTGTGACGGAGGAATTCTGCTTCTTCAGGGCTCCGAGTTGCGTCCGAATTTGCATTGATCTGGCGGCGGATCGAGATGCAAAACTGTTTTCAAGGGTCGTCCAGGCAGCATGAGAGGTTTGGCAAAACATTCTCATACCTGCGACATCGATTGAGGATGGTGAGAGGATAGCCGCAAGTATGGCTTGATCCTGTTGTGTCTAGGTCATAAAGGCTGGATTGGGGTTGCTAACAGAAATACCACCATTAGAGGAGGTTGTTAAGGTGGGGAAGGGCAAGGGAAAGATCCATCAACGTAACCCATCAGGACATGGTTGCGGAGGAGGGAAACGATCTGAGCTCGCCAGAACAAATAGTTCTCAGAGGTAAGTTTGGTTGTAATTAGATTGCCGAATGAGATAGGAATAGAAACTGTAGAAGGGGGTGTAACAACACCGGTGGTGGCACCGGTTGTGTTGGCTGAATTGGCATCTGATACCATGATAAATCTGAGAGTTTAAGGAGGATTAGGCAGTGAATACAAAAGGAAAGAAGAAGATGTTGTATTGATGTATTATGTAAAAGATAGATGTATTTATACAGGAGATCTTGCTATGTATGGTGATTCTAATAATAGAGAGTAGTAATTCCTTGGTTGACTCATGTATTTATGTTGTGCATGAATCAGTGAGTTGCTATATTTGTCAATGTCAAGAATGAGCTATAAAGATGATTTGAATGCGACAGTGGTACAATACGGTCTTTTCAACCATATATGGGGCACCACAACAGCGTCATTTGAGGGTGATTCGGAGAAGAGATGCACAAGTTCTAAAGATTCTCATCAGATTTGTTGTCATGCTGACTGCAATGTTTTCTAAACGAACTTTGCTAGGCGCATCGGGACTCGATACATACTTAGTTCTGGATTTGGCTGCATGGCAAAAATAAAAAATGAGTAGATTATCAATATGTGGTGAAAATATTTTGATAAATAGTTTGAAATTAATAAAATGCTTTCTTTCTTCTTTCGATAGTGGTACATTGAGTACAATTCATAAAGATCTTATACATGATATCTATTTTAATTATTTAAAACTCTGATCACAATAATGGACATTCAATCCTTAATCGACAAGCATCAAGTACGCCTGAAACTCGAAATTAACAAAATACTCTTGTATTAGTAAGATACTGTTTGATGGTTTACATCGATTTATATGTTTTTTTGAACTTTAATCATACCGAGTTAATTAAGTTATTACACGCGACTCTTTAAATAAAAAAAGATTAATTCATAAGAACCACCCATAAAATACTGATTCAACCCAAAAAAATACGAGTATTGGAAAAACGAGTATTCTATGGATGGTTCTTAAACCCAATAAAAAATGACTCGTTAGGTTACTGAGTCAAATCGCAAGGAAGCTTCCTCAACAATTCCACCCGACTTCCTTTACCTTCCTCGATTTTCTCAACGCGGCGAAATCCACGCTATAAATATCTAAACACGCGCAACACGACGCTAGTGGCTTTTGTCATTTCTTAGTTTCGGATCAATTTTTAACCGAGCGTGAAATCAAAATGGGCGGTTGCTTCTCAGACGTCAGTGGCGGTCAACAAGCAGTCGGAGGAGGAGGTTCAGCAACTCATTCTCCATTCGGAGCAGCGCCGATTGATGCCGGCGCCGGACCTAATGACGCTGTTGAATTGTTCAACAAGACTCGTGGTTACTCCTCTCTTTCCACTCCTTTGGAGGTGCGTTAATTAGACTATGATTTACTACTGTTTTGTTTCTCAATTGATGATTGATATATGGTGATTGTATAATAGATGGATTACTTCAAAAGTCAACAGCAAGATTTAATTGATCTTACATGCTTTTGTGTTTTAATGCAGCTATCGATAAAAGCTACAAAGCTACGCGATAGGGACATTGCATCTAAGGTACTGAAATCCGATAATCTTGATTTATTTGGAGACTATTGTTCCAGGATAGTGTTTTATTCGAAATAAATATTGAATTCTTGGTTGTTCTACGGTGTGGACTGTGGAGTGTTGTGATTGTGTGGAAATCTTAGTCTGCCGACAAACCCATTGATATACTAATAGACACGAAAAGTCTATTTATGGCCAAATTATAGATTTAAGTGTGCATATGTGCTACATATTTGAATTATGATTTTCCTGCATTAGTATACTAATGGTAAAGTTAACTCTTTATGAATAAGCTTTGGCACATTATCCCAATTGAATAAGATCTCACTTGAATATAATTTATATTACAGAGTGATCCAATGACAGTTGTGTATATAAAGAAAAGAAATGGGGCTTTGGAGGAACTTGGCCGCACTGAGGTTGTAATGAACAGCTTGGATCCTACCTGGATTCAAAAAATTAACATCAACTATCAGTTTGAGATCGTTCAACCATTGGTGTAAGCTCCTGATTACTTTATTTAATGTTTGGGTGTGATTTTGTGCATGTGTTTATTATAGTTAATATGTAATGTTATTTACTTATTTCCTCAATATTATCTTGTTAAATTTTTTCAGGTTTCGTGTGTATGATGTTGATACCGAGTATCATAATGTGCCAGTAAAGGTATAAGTCCGCCATGACTCTGAATCTGTGCTCCCAAGTTGTAGTGAAACTTTGTGGTATATTGGTAAAACATGATGCTGATACCTGTGTTGATCTCAATGCCCAATCTCTTGATATTCCCGAAATTCTGTTTCTTTTCACTGGGCTAGTTTGTAAATTTTACAACTAATAATTATGATTTAAATTATTGTTTAGTTTATTAAGAAGTTGGATCAACTGGCATTGCTTGCATGCTCCTTGATGAACTATTTCCTTATGGAACCAAATAACTTGTGTAGATATCAATCTCACTATTAACCATGTATCATATGTTAGTTTATTATTTCTTTCATTGAAGCAATATTAAACCAAACTTATGAGATACATAATTTTTCTAAAAGCTTCAGTAATTCTGCAGACAATTAAACTTAAAGATCAGGATTTTCTTGGGGAAGCCACCTGTAACATTTCCGAGGTTAGTCTCGTTGGTTACTGATATATAGCATGTAAGCTCATTATGGTTGATCAATATACCATCTATTGTTCAGATAGTGACTAAGCTGAGTCAAAGCTTGACGTTGAATCTTTATCAAGATAAAGGTCATGGAGTTAAAACTGCCGGGTCTTTGACCATCCATGCAGAGGAAACAGCGTTATCAAAAACAGCCGTGGAGTTGATCTTTCGTTGTTCCAATCTAGATAATAAAGATCTTTTCAGTAAAAGTGTAAGGATGTCACATCTATAGTTTGGACTTTGGATATGCTTTTCACTCAGTAATTTCCTGACTGTTTTCTTCTGCTCTATGTCAGGACCCTTTTTTAAGAATATCCAAGATTGTTGAGACTGGAGGTTCGGTTCCTGTTTGCAAAGACAGAAGTGGTGAAGGATAACTTGAATCCAACGTGGAAGCCTGTAAGCCTGGGCATGCAGCATTTTGAAGCAGGTAGCATAGTTCTAGTTCCTTACTGATTGTGATTAGCATCTCATGATAGTGATGTTCCTCAGTGTTTCAGCATCATACAAGTCTATTCTCGAAATCATGTCTATTAACAATTCCCAAAATTGTGCAGGAAAACCCATTGATTATCGAGTGTTTTGATTTCAATACCGATGGGGATCATGTGTTAATAGGGTATATATAACCACAACCATACATGTAATAGTTCTCAGCTTTACTTCCATTTGTAATACCAAAATGTGTTTTCTGCTTGTTTTATCAGAAAGATTCAGACATCAATGCAAGAACTGGAAAGACTTCACAAGGAAAGATCTGGAATGCATTTTGTTAGACCACCCTCGGCTCCTCAAGGCCATGATAAGGTAATGTATTTCAACCAATGAACAGAATTTTAATTTTTAACTATGTATGCTTTTTTCCTTCTAAATATGAAGTGACACTGTTTCTTCAGATCCTCAAGGGGAAGCTATTTGTAGACCTATATGTAGAGAAAAGTGTTTACAGTTTTGTGGATTACATATCTAATGGATTTGAGCTTAACTTCATGGTTGCTGTGGATTTTACTGGTAAAATTTCTAACAATTAGAAATGTCGAAGACTTCTTAGTTCACTCTACTCATTGAATAATCGTTGATATGAATTTTATTGTAGGGTCTAATGGCAATCCCCAGTCACCAACTTCTCTACACTATATAGATCCTTCAGGCAGGCTTAATGCTTATCAGCAGGTGTGTTAGCCCTGTGCGTTGCATTTGATGGACTATCTTCATCGCTAGAAAACTTTTATTTTAAATTTCAACTATCTATATATAACAAGTAAGTTCATTGGGACTTGTTGCGGGTTCAATTGAATGAAACCCATAAACATAAATGTATGTAGAGTAACATTGGACCATTGGTTATATTGACCTTCATTTACTCAATATCATCAAATGCCGAGGGTCTCAACCCGAGACTTGAGTTTGGTGTTTATACAGATGATCATATAGTGAACTAGGTATATAATTCTCAAATCTTATAAAATAACTTTCGAGTAGGATGCCTGACAATTTATTGGGGTGTCTTCTAGGCAATTGCAGATGTGGGCGATGTCATTCAATTCTATGATGCTGACAAACGCTTTGCTTCCTGGGGTTTTGGGGGAAGGCTGCCAAGTGGAGTTGTATCACATTGTTTCAGTTTGAATGGTACAGAAAGCAACCCAGAGGTAAAATATACTAGTTGATGTTTACTATGTAACATTGTCATACATGCCCTTCACAGCTACTTTCTTGTCCCCTGGTGTTCAAGTACTGTTCGATTTTTTCACAGGAAAAATACGTCAGTTGCTTTCTGACTTAGCCATTTATCCATGATATAAGTAGTATATTTAATAAAAAGAAACTTATCCTGCTGCAGTAAAGACTTAAATCTCCTTTCATTTTGGCAAGGTAAATTGTCTGACCAAAGAGAAAACTCACAAAATCAATTAATTTTGACACTCAGTTTACATTAAGATAGGGATGGAAAAATTCATATTTTTGATAGCTTTGGTTGTTACCCGTTCCAGAGTATATTTGGCAATCATTTTGTTAATTTCTAAACCTTTTCACCCTTTGATGGAATTCATGTCATCTGTCATATTTCAGGTTGAAGGTGTAACTGGTATACTGGCAGCTTATGCTAGTGCCATTCACAATATAAAACTAGCTGGACCCACCTTATTTGGTCAAGTTATAAAACAGGCCGCAGATGTTTGCTCGGTACTCATTGTCACGTAATGAAAGGAAGTATTTTGTTCTGCTTATAATAACGGTAGGGAACGCTGAAAACTGGCATTAGCCGTGAGTGTTTATCTTTCACTATTTTTGATGTGATATCTGATCCCGTGATATCAATCTAGGATGGAGTGCTTACAGATGTTGGAGAGACGAAAAATTCTTTGGTTACAGCATCTGATCTACCACTCTCAGTTCTTATTGTCGGAGTGGGGAATGCAGATTTTACTCAGATGGAGGTACTCAATTTAACTCTCCATATCTAAAAAGTCTTTCAGACTTTTTCACATGCTATCTATGTAACATTCAGTGAATATTATTGTCTTGCTTTTGATTTCCAGGAACTTGATGCTGATAAAGGTCGGCGCTTACAAGGTGCTAACGGGAGGATAGCTACTAGGGACATTGTGCAGTTTGTTCCAATGCGTGAAGTTAATGGTGAGTAAATGTTTCTTTTAAATCATCCCTCTGGACACAAACAACTGCAAGCGTATTTCTAACAAAGGAAATGATTACCATAAGGAATTGATTGAAAAGCGAGTCAGTCTAGTAGATGAGTGTCTATCATCTTAATTAAACAAAAGTCTGCCTTTTCTCTCACATTTCTCTTTTGAATTTGCAGCGGGGCAGATATCGGTTGTTCAGTCCCTATTAGAGGAGCTTCCTGGACAATTCTTGACATACATGCAATGCAGAGATATCAAACCAAATTCAACCAGCCTGATACATCCAGCATAGTAAAAGGAATGGAAACTGTAATTATCGACTGACTCCGACTCTTACTATATCTACTTATTTTCATCAAGTGTGAATATTGAACAAACAAGCTTCTAATTTGTGAAAAGCATTACTTTTATGGTTGGAATCGGAATATGGATGAAAAGTAGCCATACAAAAGAAACACGAAATAAAGAAGTGTTTATCTTCATATTCTTACAAAAGATTGATTTCATCTGGGTTACGGAGATCAAGCAAAAAAGAAGCCTAAATCTAAAACTCCTGAGAAAGAGATCCGATCTCGCCTGTGCCTTTTCCAGATTTGCCAGGCAGAAGAGTCTGATGAATATTCGGCAAAACTCCACCGTTAGCAATAGTCACATGCCCCAACAGCTTACTCAACTCTTCATCATTTCTGACAGCAAGCTGTATATGCCTCGGTATGATCCTACTCTTCTTGTTATCCCTCGCAGCATTCCCAGCCAACTCCAGTACCTAATTCAAATCAAATCAATTCAATCAGTTATCAAATTGACACATAATAAATCCATAGAAACGAATTGAAGCTCACCTCAGCAGCGAGATACTCTAAAACGGCGGAGAGATAAACAGGTGCTCCAGCTCCGACGCGCTCGGCGTATTTTCCGGCTTTGAGAAACCTGGCGATTCTACCGACAGGAAATTGGAGGCCGGCTTTGGATGATTTAGAGACGGATTTGGAATTTTTTGATCTGCCTCTTCCTCCTTTGGTGGCGGTAGTGGTGGTTGCTGCAGAACTCATCGTGAACGGAAGTTGTGAAATTTGAATTTACAGAAATTGCATCGATGCGAATATTGAGAGTCTGTGTTTGTTTATTTAGAGGGATGAAGTGAGCTGTGATTGGTTGAGAAGATTAGACGAGGATTGCCAGGCTTGAAGTTTTGAAACTGGGCGCCAAAATGAAAGTTTTGTTTGTACTCCCTCCGTCTCATTATGAGTGTCTCATTTCCTTTTTGGATGTCCCAAAATGATCTTCTCATTTCCTAAAATAGAAATTTTTTTACTCTACATTTACACAATCTTTCATACTTTATATCCCACTCATTCTCTTTCTTACTTTTTATCTCACATTTTTTAATTTTCTTAAAAACCGTGAAAGTTCTCAAATGGGACACTCAAAATGGAACGGAGGGAGTATTATATTATCAGGTTTGGAGGTTTTTGAGTTCTTTTGCAGCTTTGCTTATGCCCTGTATATGTAATTTTGATTTAGTTATGCTTGTAGTTGTAAAGTAGAAGCCTGAGAATCGTACCTAGTCAAGACCGGAGTCTTTCAATTTTAGGTAGCAATAGAAGTTCAACTTTAAATCCGGCGCCCGGCAGCAAGGAAAACAGAGCCAGAAGCTTATATTATGTGACTATGACAGTCAAAAACATCGAAGCCTTTCATTATCAAACTGGCTAGCAACCACAAGTTCAACTTTAAACCTTGTCCGAAAGTGTGAATTAGCAAAGGCATTAAGTTCTAAAAGAAAGGTAACTGGGGAGCGACTTTTAGTGCCCTCTTGAAGCGTAGGCCAAGGATGCAGTCGCGGCTGCAACAATGGTGGTTGCTGAAGATGCCAACTGCCATAAACTCTTCCTCTTTTGTGCCTCAGCAACTGACTGCTTCATCATCTCAAGTTGATTCCTCATATCGGTCATCATTACTTCCCTACTCTGAAAAGCTTTTTTAATGGCCTCTACCTCAGACACAAATGGCTGGACTCCATCGCATGGAAGGGTTGGCGATTGAGCTTTTTCTCCCAACAAGTCAGCAGAGGCAACGAGTTCATTTGCTGTCTTCTTTAACAGGAACAAGACATTGTCGGACATGTTACTGGCTGACTCAGTGCTTGCCCTTGCCTTTTTTACATCTTCCTCAGCCTCTTTGAGTTTCTTATGCACCAGATCTTTTTCCTCGATAAGAAGCTCAACATGCACCTCAACTGCCTCCTTGGCTTCAATCAATTTTCCTTTCTCATTAACCAATCGATGAATCTCTTCAGCACTTTCTTGCAACTTCGTTTCTAGTTCAACTAAACTCTGTGTCAAACTCTGCACATTCTTTTTCTCCAACTGGATATCCTTTTCAGCACGAACCTTCTCTGCAATGCTAGCCTCCAGATCAGTTCTTAAATTTTGCAGTTCCATAACCAGGCTCTTCTTTTCCTCTATCTGAGCTTCACAGCTCTTCTGAGTCGATTCCAGATCCTGTTTCAGCTTCCTAGCCATTAGCTGCATGTCACTTACTTCTGTTTTATGAGCCTCACGTAACTCTGCAATTTCAGCGAGCAGCGAAGCTGCCTTGAAATCGCCCTCGCTCATAATCCTTTGCATTTCACTTACCGATTCATCAACATCACAAGTCAACCTCTTTTTCTCCAACAACAAGCTCTTAATCTGCTCTTCATTCGCATCATTCTTCTCTTTTAAAGCTGCAAACTCCAGTGAGAGTCCGTCCCTCTGCTGCACAAGATCCGCATTATCCTTCTCCAACTCAAAAACCATATCCTGCAACCTCTGCACCTCCGCCTGCAGCCCGGACACAGAGTCCTGCAGACCACACACTTCCTTTTCCAATCCCTTAACAATGGCCACCTTCTCATTCTTCTCCAACTCAATCTCACCCTTCTTCATACCCAAGCTATCAATCTGCGCCTTCAGTTTCTCACTATATATCAACGACTCACCCAATCTTGCATTCAACGAATTATTCTCCTTCGTCAGACTCTCAATCGTCGCATCCTTCTCAATTTTCACCTTCGCCGCGGCCTCATTATCTTTCTTCAACTCGTGCAACACTTTTACAATCTCACTCTCCCTCTCCAAACCCTCCGCAACCTTCTCCTTCAACACATCAACCTCCCTACTCTTAAGATCAACGTCAGCCTTCAACACATCCCTCTCCTTCTCCATATCAAGTGAATACTCACTAAGCTCCTTCAAAGCCCTATCCACACTCCCCTTCTCACATCTCAAAACCTCCACCTCCCTGTCCACGGTCTCCAACCTCTTCTCAACGCCTTCCTTCTCATTCACCAACCTCATACCACACTTCAAAATCTCATCAACTCGATCTCCGACCACCGCAACCATAACATCCTTCTCCAAATCCGATTTCATCACCTCATCCTCCACTTCATCCTTCTCCATCTCCAACCTACCATTCTCCTTCTCCAAAACTCGATTCACGCTCATCAGCGACGAACGCTCGACTCTCAACTCATGCGCTTGCTTGATCAAAACCGCATTAAGCGACTTCAGATTCTGAAGCTTCTCCATAGATCCGTCAGCGTTGACTTCGCCGGTCTTGTTCGGTAACTGAACTTGCTCTTCCTTCACAGTCGCCGCCTTCTGCTGCTGCGTTAAATCCTCCGGCTGCCGGTTAGCGGCGGCGCTGGACTTCTTCTTCGCCATTGATCAGGAAACGAGTAACGATGGGTTGGAAATGGATAGTTTTGGTTGGTGATAATGGCTAGGGTTTCGTGAAGGAGATTAATGCAACAACGCCTTGTTTAAATCTGATGTGGTTGGATTTGAACGGACGGTTGAGATATGCTTTAAGTTAGGGTTTTGTTATTTGAACGGTGAAGATTGATTTTTGAGAGACACGTGGCGAGATGAGGATATTGGTGTGAATAAGGAATTTGAAATTTGGGTGGCGGAAATGAAGGGGAAGGTGGAACGTGTTTAGTTGACGTTGTGCTGGTCACGTGACGAGAGTAAAGTTTGGGAGGTTAGCTTATATTTAGGGCTTCAACATCGGGCCCAATTAATGCAACGGATGCGCATTTTACGAAAACGATCATTGAGCTCGCCTAATAATTATACAACATTAATATGCTGGCCCACTTAGGCCAAGTTTTTTGCCTAACAAAAAACGACACATATGTAAAACACAGAAAAAATTAACAGTCTTTACCCTCTATTGCTTGTCCACTGTTAATCATTCTCAACTAAATATTTTAATTTTTCTCTCAAAATTTATAAATAAGTACATATTTTACATTCATTATTATCTTAAATGTCGTTAAATATTTCTTTTTAGACAAAATTAAGTGAAATGAGGAGAGTATTAACTAAAATAATGTAAACAGATGGCGCACTACTAACGAAAATTTATCATCGTCGAATTAAAGAACTAGACAAAAATAGTATACATGACAAAAGCATTTGAATGTGGTGAAAAATATATATCCACAAAACTTTTTAGTTTCCACCATTCATTTACCTTCATAATCTCAAAGTCCGACATTTATCAACAAGCTGTGAACAATTGGTTGCACACGTTCATATCTATTTATTCAAAAAGGCAACGCCATATATAACCTAGAAGTGATCCAGTAAATGAGTTTTTAAGTGAACTGGATCATACATACTCTTCACTAGGTACATTCATGCAATGGCATATTAGACAGAGGTTGGCTACTTGACATTTCTAAAAAAACAAATACAGAACATCACAGTATCTATATCTGTGCAGAAGGGTCAATAAGAGCTAATCTAGTCATTACAGACAACCATGTGTTATAACTTTGTAAAGCACGCAGTTTCTGAGAAACCAAACCAAACTCACATTTTTATTGACGTATATGCCCAAGCAAGAATCAGGAAACAAAGATATTGTAATGGCTACCACGCATGTTATGAAATTTAGCAAGACTTTGATTAGATCACACGAGAAGCCATGAAAAGTTAGAGTTCTCTGCTAATTCAAATTTGGTTTTCCAATTCTACTACACAGCAAATGAATGATTAAATGCTTCAAGTACACAGCTTACAGTCTCTACATTGGAAGCGATCCTCCAGCAGCCATGAATTGTGCTCAATCTTCAACCACATTACACTCATACATACGTTTACTTCAATGAAAATATGCTCGCACAAAATATCTTTGAAAACAGAAACATATCACCAATTAAAAATGTTTGAATCCAATCATGGTATACATGAAGAAATAAACAACTATTCAGTTTACCTTAAAGAGAATTTCAAGCTTGTTTTCAACAATGAAAATACTCATTGTTATGGTGTTGTAGGCATCTCAGGCATCTGCAGATGAGACTCTTAATAACCAGCATATGTTTAATAAAAAACACAATACCTAAACATCAATCCAGTGTATCATCTAACCAATCCACACTCTGCCGCTCACGGCATTTTGAAACACAATACACACATTCTGAACCTTTCGCGCACCAATACAATCAAAAAATACTGCAGTAAAATCAGTTCAACAGCAGTGTATCAATCGAGTAAGCACCATTTCAAAACTTATATTGAACGATTGACCAAAGGGATTACAATCAATAACTGGCTAATTTCTGACACAACAACCAACACATACACACAATCAAATATTCAAATTAGGGAAGTAAAGGCTGATAAATATATAAAAAACGAGAAAAAGGATTTACAGTGCTTTGAGAAACTTCGATGACGAAGTTAGGGTTTGAATCATCTTGAAGGTGCTGAAGTTGTGAGAACTGATTGTTTATATAACCTGCAGTCAACAAAAAGGTATGTAAAATAGAGAGAATCGAATCAGTCAAAGAAGCGAAGAAGTGAACTACCCCGTGGAAAACCGAATCGGTGTAACGATAAGTTTTCGCCGCAACTGAAAACGCCGCCGGCCATCGTCTAACAGCCAAACGTTGCTGCTTCAGCCAAACGGTTGCTGCTTCATACATGAGAATCCTATTCTAATCACTAATAGCACAGATTACAACGGACACCTTCACCCAATCATTGACAAGCATATTTAGCCAATCAAGCACGCATGTCTCTCCACTCTGCTTACACGACCACTTTATGAACACCGACGCGAACAAGCCCTACGTCCAAAGGCAAGCAAGGAAGAAAGCCTCCTGCACAACACACACAACCTCCTCGCTCGCGCGGGAGGAAAGAAAGACCTCCTCGCACGAGACGGGAGGTCAGCTGAATGATATTTGAATTATGTGATTTTCATTCAAAAACACATGATGAGTATCTAAACACTGCTAAAATATGTACAAAGCTCATTCCGGACTTCAATTCCAGAGGGCATCAATGCTCCGTTTGATTTGCCTTGGTTGCCTGCTTGAAAGTTGGAACCTCTAGACTAGCTTTGGCCAAGAGCAATCTCCCGAAACCTCTTAATATTACATAAATTTCTCGTTCTGTTATACTCTTCTGCGTCTAGAAGCTCTTCTGAGTATGTTCGTTGGCGCGCTAGGACATGTTTCCTATCACTTGATCTCAGTAGGACAACAATCTGTAACAAGTTTTATACAAGTCAGATGTCACACAATGCGGAGACATTTTGATGCAATTTGGAAGTGTGTGACTTGCCTGACTCATTCGAGGCCTCAAGACAGATGATTGATCTATGCACAATGAGGCTGTCAAGATGACGCGTTCCATCTCTTCGTGAACAAATGAATCTCCGAGAGATGGATCTATCAGCTCTGAAATGCTGTTCTTTTTCAGTAGTGGCTTTGCCTAGAGATTAAGAAAGCAAACTGAGTACCGATCAGTTTGGAATTTTTAGCGTTCTGTTGTCAAAAAATGCTAGTCAGCATATTACCCACAATACAAGGCTGTTATGTGAATCATCAAGAGCCTTCCGGCCTGTTATTAGTTCCAAAAGAAGCACTCCGAAGGCGTACACATCTGTTTTCTCATCAACTTTTCCATGTAAGAAGTATTCTGGTGCAAAATAGCTGCCATTGTATATTTAAAAACAGTTTTGCAACCAAACTTCATTTTGGTACAAAATGTGTATCTTGGCAAACTTACCCGAATGTTCCTTCAAATTTTGACACATTATGATGAGTCAAATCTTCCGGCAACCACTTTGCAAGCCCAAAGTCACATATCTGTGTTCACAGTATGGAAATAAAATTTCAATGTATAAAACATTTTTCGAACACTCTAAAACAGTTTTTTTCAGACAACTGAATACTAAGTGATTTTGTATGATGCTATATTACTCATTTGCACCTGAGGCTCAAATTCCTCAGTCAGCAAAATATTGTCTGCCTTGATATCTCTATGTATGATTCGTCGTTGGCAGCTTTCATGGAGATAAAGTAGTCCTTCTGCTGTCCCCAAAGCTATCTTATACCGTGTATTCCAATCTAGCTTCTCTGTAGAATCTGCCAAATGAAGTCTATAAAATTTCGATGCTATCACCGAAATGATAAAAATATGAAGCAGATGTGTTCTAACTCAAACTAACCATGAAGAATAGATCCTAAACTCCCATGAGGTGAAAGTTCAAAGACAAGATGCATTCCTCCATCAACCCCACATCCAATTAGTTTAGCTGTATTCGGATGATCCACATGTGCTATGACTCCTAGTTCAGATAAGAACGCTGCAGTTTGCTCTTCTACATTTCCCTTTGTCAATCTTTTAATCGCTATCAGCTGCCCCTCCGGTAAACTTCCCTTATATACCTCTGCATAACCACCTTGGCCTATTAGATTTTCTGCAGAATGTAAAAATTATGTGGTCAGATTCTCAGTCACATTTTTGAAGAAAATTTGAGTGTTGAATATCTAACCAGGGCTAAAGTTATCAGTAGCCATTTCAAGTTCTTTAAGAGTAAAGTTCCTCCAAGCTTGCTTGAACTGATATGAACAGCAGTCATTGTCTGTACATCGACGAGGTACAGATTCTTCGTTCTCTTCTCTATCGCAACTAGTCTTTCTTCTCGACAAATTAAGTGGCGCAAAAGAAGGAAATCTTTTCAAAGATTTCATTCTCCACATTGAGAAGAATTTACGCCAATGGGATATGGACCTTGAACTAAAACGACGGGACATTCTTCGAAGGGTTGTCCCACTGTCATTTCCTGAGTCCAATGTGCCATCATTACACACATTCGAAACTCCCTCCGGAGACCTCTCGTTTACTTGTTCATCTTGACATCTCAAATCTACATCATGCCTTAAAAGTGAATACATTTTCATGAATCACACATATATTTGGAGGGTATATATCACAAATTCATAAAACATCACCTTGTGAAGAAATGGAAGAAGTCAACATAAAGTCTTAGTACTAAGGCGGCAAAAACGACTCCTTAAAGTTTTGCGGATTGCATCGTCATCCGGGAAGAGGAGCATGAAGGAAGAAGAAGGGTATCGAGAATGAAGGGAATTAGTGTGGTAATTTGTTATTTGGGAGTTGGGTTTGCTGACAATCCGGCTTTGTTGCTAAATATGCTCTGGATGGAGCAGCAGCGGCATCCCATGAAAAATGGAGGTTTTAAGGTTGGGAAATGGTGTTGATACTTTTACTATTTGAGGAAGGAGAGAATAGAATTGATAGTGAGCAAAGCATGAAAAGGTGGCGGCCTCTACTCTCATCCAACATTCAAAAATGCTGTTATTAAACTTTATTAGATTTATATAAAACATTTTCAAAATAGTAAAAAACACGTCTTCACCATTTTGGTAAACATACAATAGACAATAGTAGAGTACGATGTTAATAGTCAATGAAGAGAAATATATTAGTATATTACTACGTCCTTAATATTTCCCCACTTTCTATTTTAGATGTTTCTTTAAAAAAATTCACTTTCTTTTATTCTTAATCATATATTCTATTAACGTGTATTTTATGCTTTTGAACAAATAAAATGTGACAGAGAGTCGACGGCCCAAACTAGTGTCGCCTTTGTCCTTAAATGCACGTATTAATATTTTATGTGGTAGTAATTTATTATCAAAATTATGAAAAATTGATTTAATTATTCATAAAATTTGTACGAACCAAAACATTGAAATGGTTACTTTACTAACATTAATTGAATTGAGTTGAGTTGTAGAGAGACGTATAAATATTATGAGATATGAGGACGTAATCTTGGCCGTTAATTTGATTAATTTGACAGTTGAGATTAAAGTCGATTTTTAATTAATTGGGTGGTTGGATTTGCAAAAAACACGGGTGGTTGACGATTGACGGTTACAAATATCAACTGTTAAATTGATAAAAATCAATGACTGAGATCATATCATTCCGTCTTACCAAAAGATACATGTCATCCTCGAGTAAATAATATTAATTAAAGATTGAATAATTTCAACGGATAATTGTTTAATTAATAATTGAACTCTACAGAGCGCAATTCTACCTAAAGTTGACCTTCCTCACTACTCGTAAATCGCGATCGGTTGGAGAAGGCAGGCAGCTATGGAAGACGGAAGAACGCCTCTTATACACAACGGCGCTCAATTCAAACCCGATCAATCATCCTTGACGATTGCGCTGGCTGTTAGTACATTCATAGCTGAATGCGGCTCCTTCACTTATGGCTGTGCTGTGAGTTTAAATCCATTTGACCAAAAGTTGAACATAGATAAATTGATGAGTATATGAGTATGTGTATTTCTGCAGATATCATACACATCTCCAGCGAAGTCTGGAATCACTGCTGACCTTGGTTTATCTACTTCTCAGGTATATTGATTTTTCATTACTCTGAATTTGAGACTTGTGTCATTAATTTTTCTATATATTTATGTTTTGTGTCCGGCAGTATGCTGTATTTGGCTCGATAATGACTTTTGGGAGTCTGATAAGTACACTGATCAGCGGGAAGACTGCGGATTATTTTGGACGAAGGCGTGTAAGTGAATATAATGATTCCTAATTTGGACGATTTATTTAATAACTTTAGTTTTACTGAATCTCTTCTTGATAGAGTATTTGAGCATGCTACATTGACGTCGTATTTGATTTGCAGACAATGTGGTTATCGCAATTGTTCTGTACTCTTGGTTGGCTTGCGATAATCTTTGCTGAGGTTACCATCACACCATGTCAATATTTGATATCTACAATATGTGATTTTAACATATATCTTTGCTAGGATGTATGGTGGCTTTGGATTGGCAGACTTGCAGTGGGATTTGGAGTTGGATTTGTTTCTTTTGTGGTAATTCAGTTCAGATAGATGAATTTAGTTGGTATAAAATGATCAATATTTGTATACTCACATAGGTTCCAGTCTATGTTGCGGAAATCACACCAAAAAATCTCCGTGGTGCACTAACAGCAGGTTACCAGGTAGGTCTATTTGTTGAGTTGTCAATATTTTTTCTCAGAACTAATGCACTAGATGCATATGGGGATTGTAGTTTGATCATTACTTATCTACTGTAGATGACGATAGCTTTTGGTATAACATTAACATTTATTGTTGGACAATATGTTAGCTGGCGATTCCTTGCCATTATTGGTATATTCTCTGTTGCTTCATGTGGCATAATTACAATATCATTTAGGTACTCTTGTACTGAGATATTCACATGTGCGCCTTCAGGAAGTGTTTCAGGCGTTTTACAGATTGTGGGAGTGTTCTTCATTCCAGAGTCTCCAAGATGGCTGGTACTTGACACTCTTCTTATAAATCGTAAGAGACCGTATTCTGATCAAACCTCGGCTTCTTCAGGCAAAAGTCGGCAGAGGAGAAGAAGTCGAAAAAGTTTTGCAGAAGTTACGGAACAAGTATGTGGACGTTTCTGCAGAAGCAGGAGACATTCAAGTAATCCACTTACCCAAGACTATGTTTCTTGCAACTGTTCAACGCACTACAATCTGCCTTCAGTTGAAATGATAAAAGTTTATACCCCTTTACAGGAATACACCAAAACATGTGAAAGCTTTGAAAAACACGGGATTATGGATTTGTTCCAGCGGAAGTATGCTCAGGCGCTTATAGTAAGTCTTAAGTGCTCAGTGTTCAGTGTATCTAAACCTTTCTTTATATAAACAGTGTTTATCGCTGTCTGAATCAATTTAATTAAGGTTGGCGCGGGTCTCATGGTATTGCTACAATTTGGAGGGGCAACAGCAATTATATCATATGCTAGTTACATATTTGAATCTGCAGGTGAAACATCAACTTCTGGTGATTCATGCTGTATACACATTTTCTTTATCATGTATATACTAATGAAACGAGGTGCTACTTGATTTCAACAGGCTTCTCTAGTTCGGTTGGCAGTTTTGGAATAGCTATAATTCAGGTTATTAGCTCTCTTTTACTTATGTATAAAATATTGTACTTCTGAGCTAAAGTTTGAGGGATAAATTCAATACTTGTGCAGCTTCCTGCCGTAATTTTTGGTCTATTTTTAATGGACTCATGGGGAAGGCGGCCACTAACGATGGTATGCGTCCGCTAGACATGCTTCAATAATTTTCCACAGTTTTTTTCTATCATTATGCCATAGCATTTGACCGGTAGTACATAAGCGGCTAAGAAATTCTAAACCACATATCATCGTCTTTTGCAGCTTTCATTAGCAGGGATGTGCGTGAGTTGCTTCCTATTGGGATCATCGTTCCTTTTGAAGGTAACTTATGTTTCACCCACCGTTTTTCACATTGAATTTAAAATATTAATCAGTGATATTTATATGTTGTCTGTACTCTATAGGATTTCAGCTTGTGCGAGGATGTCACCCCTGTATTAGTATTTGTTGGCTTACTGGTATTTCCTTCCCTTCAACCCCTTTATAGATCATGTATTGCTCACTAACTGTTGATTAACTTGGAATGTGACTTGAAATTATTTAATTTTGACTTTTGATTATCCAGCTGTACTCTATATTTTTCTCATTGGCAATGGGAGCCATACCTTTTGTAATAATGGCCGAGGTAAGCAGATAAGTCAATATACAAGTTCGGATACTTTGGCTAAAGGTTTTTTGGGACGTAAATCAACCCCATAGATTAACTATTGTATTTCGACCTGCAGATATTTCCTATAAACATGAAGGGTTTAGCAGGACCGCTTCTGTTAGTAGTCAATTCGATTTGTTCCTTAATTACATGCTATACTTTCCTTTTTGGTTTGGATTGGAGTGCTGCAGGTAGGCATTTGCTATTTCGATTTGTTTAGTTCATGAACTGCAAATTAAATAGATGTTTTTCTTGTGGAAGTATACTACTAGCTTACTTCAAATTGCTTTATTCTCACGTGTCACTCTCGCTAGTCATTGTTCTAGGCTCCTAACAGGCAACTGTTTGGCTATCACGCAGGAGTGTTTTTCTTTTTCTGCGTCGTTTGTGGTGGAGGAATAGTGTTTGTGATAAAACTAGTACCCGAAACCAAGTGCAGAACACTAGAAGAAATTCAAGAATCCATGGTCCATTTCAAATGATAAAGCTCGCTACAATAGGCACGAGGTGTGCCTGCATCTTGCTCGATACTATGTATGGTATACAAGTAAATGTAGGCTCGTAACTTCATTTTATAAGGAATAGTCAAACAATAGTTTTGTTGAATAATAAAGAATGTCAGCTGTTAAGTTGTCCCACATCGAGTAATTGACTGGTAATTGCAAAGTATATATTGGGTCATGAACCATGACCTGCAAGTCGACTTTTGGGTCAAACTGGGGATTGATCCAGTATGTGCTTGCAATTTATCAAGTTTAAGAATTTTCAAAAACATACTCATGTCAGCAACTAAATTTCGTATTGACATTTTCTTTTCCTATTTTTGAAAAGAAGAGCTGAAGTGCTGTACAAAGATGATGTGATCTATCAAGATTCAACTTCATGTTTAACACATGTTATAAAGTTACAACTTGTAAGTCTTCAGTCCTTGTGATACAGCTGAAGAACAATTTATTTCCTGAATACTTAATTCAAAACATTAGAAATTTTTTTATTCTGACCTAAATCTACCGAAAATGCCCCTATGCAGTTTGTATTTTATACAAGGGCTAATTACAAAAAGGGGTGTTGGACTATCACCCAATTTAATCTAAGGTACTGGACTATACCAATTTTCAATTAAAGGTCCGGACTATCCCAATTTTCAATTAGAGGTCCGAACTATCGCTTAATTTCCTTTAGGGTACCGGACTATCACAAATTTCAATTAAAGGATAAGAATTCAGGATTTTTGAGAAAAAAATCAGTTTTTTAAAAATTATCTAATAAACACATTTAAAGTATTAAGAAAAAATATTTATTTTAGGGTTAATATTCAAAATTGTATCCAAATAATATCCAAAATGGTATTCAAAATAGTAATCAAAATTTCTTTTAACTGAAAGGTCTTTGTATCGGTGGATTATATTAGTATTTTTTACAACAAAATTTGTGCATATATTTGATTATAATAAAAATAACTATGTGCATATACGTGCACACAACTACTAGTTTTTAATATTAAACCTAAAATAAATTGTGCATATTAAAATCTCTTATATTTTTTAGATTCCATTTAATTATTAAATACATTTTGAATACTATTTTGGATACCATTTTAGATATTTTTTAGATATTAACCCTAAAATAAATACTTTTTTCTTAACACTTTAAATGTCTTTATTAAATAATTTAAAATATTTTGAATTTTTCCTTGAATCACAAATTAAAAATTAAAATTTAGATAATTATCTCCTTTAATTGAAATTTGTTATTGTCCGGTATCATAAATGAAATTAAGCAATAGTCCAGACCTCTAATTGAAAATTGAGATAGTTCGGACCTCTAATTAAAACTTGAGATAGTTCGGACATCTAATTGAAAATTGGGATAGTTTAGTACCTTAAAGGAAATTGAGTGATAGTCCAGCACTCCTTTGTAATTAATCCTTTATACAACTAGAGGGAATCATGTACAGTAATTCTGAACGGAAGGTGAATAAATAATTTAATTGAGATGACTTGTGTCTAGTGATCAGTGATGATATTTACTTGACTTCACGGAATTCCATATCAATTTGTCCCTCTCTCCCCAATCAGACTCAATTGTTTATATTTGGTCTTATCGTCCACCTCCCACTAAGTACCCAACTTAATACTGATACTTTCTGTTTTTTGTCCACTTTCTTTTTTGGATATTTCTTAATATTTGTCCATTTTTATTCATTCACAACCACATATTTTATCTTTCCTTTCAAATTCTTTTAAATCATTCATTCTCAATCACATATTTTACACTCATTACTATCTTAAATACCATGAAAAATATGTTTTTGGACAAACTTAAGAAAACGGAGGAAGTAATACGAAATGTAGGATTTGGATAAGTATTGAGAAAGTGATATTCCTTCCTCCGTCTCATATTATAATCATCTCATCATTTATTATCTTATTTTCAAATTTTCTTTTCATCATTTTATTATTAATCCAATCATTTTTAATAATATATCGAATAGAAGAAATTCTAGAGAATATCTATTTTTACGTAAGATAATGAGACATAATCTTCACTGTTGATTATTTATAATCTAACGAGTGAAATTTAATCAAAAAAATAACCGTCAAATCCAACTATCCGTGCTTTTTACAAATCTAACCATCTATCAACCATCAAACCAATGACTTAGATTATATCCTCCCGTCTTAAAATAGTTATTTATCGTCGTTGATCCTAACTCTATATTGAATATTTGCTCAGGATTCATTTTTTTTAATTTTAATATAACTAAATCCTTTTATGAAAAAAATAAAATATAAGGAGCGGCAGGCACTGCAGTGTTCGATTGAAGGAGAGAGAAACCGATCCCAAAATCAGTTGCGGTTTTCATGCTATTTTCAACCTCTCACTTCACTCCTTCTATCCGGAGCAGCCGTTAGTTGCTTCATCCCACTCTCCATCTTCCGATGATGAATTTGTTTGTGGAATTTAGGTTCAATTTCCACCACGATCGATGGATCGGCTGAGTTGTCTCTTTCTCTCATTTCGCAGCATGCGTAACCGAATTGCCAATTTCTTCATCAATTGAGTTGACCCAGTGTTGAAAAAGAGACGACTGAGGCTTAGTGAGTGTGTAATTGATAGTTTTTTTAATTTGATGGAGGGGAGTATAACTAGGGTTTATGAACGAGGCAAGACTCGATTGCACAGCTCGTCTTGGCTTACATCCACTCCTGATGAAGATTCTTCTGCTGATTGTTGTTTGTTAGATGCTCAATTGCATGTAACACGTGATGATGATGATGATGATGATGATGATGATGATGATACTTGTGACCTGAAAAAGTCTAATGTCGTCCGAGGTAATGTTTAGAAATTCGTATAACTTTTAACATTTGTAATGGTATGACTGATTTGTGATAGAATTTTGGTTCTGAAGTTTGTGACTTTGTGTTACAGGTGGGATTTCTGTGCCTTTACCACTGCATTGCGATTTGAATGAGGTGCCGCAAGTAGTGATAGATGAATATGCATTTTTGGATCATCGGGTTCCAGCCACTACAGTTCTACAGTGTGATCTTAATGAAATACCTCAAGTAGCAGATGATGAGGTCGTGTCCTGTGACATTGGATTTGAGAATGGGGAAATCGTTGGTGGAATCATGGATGTTCGGGATACGGATGTTAAAACTGATAAGACGGCAGATATGAGGAGGAAAGGTGTAAATAGCTCTGACTTTAACAAAGACAACCTGCATAGAGATTTTTGTTTACATGACAGTGGGGTAACTATGGAGGAAGATCATAATGGGCATGGAAGTAAGATGAATCTTCAGACTCCGCAGCAAAAAGTTAGGAGAAAAAAACACAGACCAAAAGTTCTGGTAGATGGGTACAAACCTAGGGTACAAAGGAAAAAAGCTCCATCACCATTTAAAAAAGTGAAAGAGCTTCGAACACAAAAGAAAAAATCCCTTTCAGAGATAGTACCAGATGTCACAGAGTTGATGACCATTCAGTCTAATGGAAAGTCCACTAGAAGATTTTTGGATTTTGATTCAAAAGACTTAGCAACAGGTGACGGGTATCCTAATAACCCAGAGGTTGTTAACCATTTTGACACTAATGGGGTTACAAGAGGTGAAAAGAGAGGTTATTCTAGTATGATTAGCAATTCCATAAACAGCCAGAATGTAGAAGAGTACAACAATCTTCTGACTTACACTGGGATCTCTGCATCTTGCAGCAACATGGCCGGCAGTGCCTTTCTTGAAATCTCAAAGCGAAGGAGAACTACAAAGGGAAGAGGTTCTTTCACTTCCCTTCAGTGTTGGCTTTCTAAAGCTAAATTTTTATTAGAGCCAATTGTTATTAAAGGATGCTTGGAAGAAATCCAACTAAATAAGTGCCCAACACCTAAAGCTAAGAGATCTAAAGGCTTTGTGCGAATACGAAGATTGTCCTTTTCACCATTGATATTTAAATTCTTCACACGTAGGCGTAAGTATGTGACCGTGCGGGATCTGATTACTGAAGTCAGATTACACAGAAAAAAGAGAAGCCCGGAAATGCGCTCGAAAGGTAAAGCATGGAGTAATATTATCAAGATGGAACACCTGTACCAGAGAAAACTTATTCAATATAATTACCAAAGATTTTCTTTCAAGTCAAGAGGTAATTTTGAATCTTTATCTATTCTTTTGTTGGCTACATAACCATGTTGCCTGAGATGTATAAAGAGATGGCTACATAATTTTGAATCTTTATCTATTCTTTTATCAACTCTTCTGACACTTTGGTCAAAATTTATTCTTTCGAATTCAGCTTCAGCACAAGAATATGACGCATGGGATCTCCAACCGACCACTGATGAAATTGTAGATAGATTAAAAGATCTTAATATTAACCGAGAAAATAATGTCGATTACAGAAGAAGCACTCTGTTAGCTCGATACAATTCTAGGTTTCAGGGCAAATATGCTTATTTATCTTCTTTTGACCTGAGAAATGAGGAAGAATATGCATTAGTGCCCTACAAAAGAGATGGTACTCTTGTTCCTTATATCAAGAAGAAACTCCCGAGACCCAGAGTTGACCTTGATTCAGAGACTCTAAGAGTATGGAATTTACTTCTTGAAAACATCAGCAATCCAGGGATTGATGGGCCTGATGAGGAAACAGCAAGACAATGGAACGCTGAGCGGAATGTATTCCGTGAAAGGGCTAATCTTTTCATTGCGCGAATGCACCTTATCCAAGGTAGTCATCAATTTTTAACACTAATACAGCGTCGATGTATGATTTTGCTACAGTTGAATTATTAGTGTGATGTTTACTTTGATAACAATGTGTATGGTCACAGGGGATAGACGCTTTTCACCTTGGAAAGGGTCAGTGCTGGACTCTGTTATTGGTGTTTTCTTAACTCAAAATGTTTCAGATCATCTGTCTAGGTAAGCAATTTATTCCCATGGTCAGTTATATTAAATCATAGTGTAGCCTTACACTGTTCCTTTTTGTTATCAGCTCCGCATTCATGTCACTTGCTGCAAAGTTTCCTCCAAGCTACAGAGAGATGACAATCTGCAACGTGATAAAGGAGCAGATGTATCAAATGACAGATTCGAAAGTTCTATTATAAATTCCAGCCAGAATTATGTAATTTTCAGCCATCCGGATGATGTCTTTGTAAATCCCGTCAGTAGTGCATTAGCTTTGGAGAATTTTGGACTTCTAAGACCTTCCAGTGACTCAGGAAATAGGTCCGAGTTATCAACAAACAGCAGTGCTTTGGGAATTACGAAAGATGCAATGATTATAATAGATGATACCCAATCAGCAGCTGAAGTAAATATTTCATCTCAGAGCTCCTCAGAGTCATTAGCTCAGACTTTTGCAAGGGCTGGAGTACCCTTTGATGAAGCCCCAGAGGTAAATCCAAAGTTAGAGACAGGATGTCAAAACAGTAATCTCTTGGCATGTCAAGAGTTATTAGAATTTTCAGTCTCTAAAGAATTATGCCATTCACTAACTTATGAAGTTTCCTTGGAAAGAGAACTAGAAGAAGCGTTGTCTGATGTCAGAATGCAAAGCAAGGGTGATCTATTGAGTTTCTCTAGTGGCTTCGAAGAATTCGAAATTCCAACGAACCAGCAGTTGCATCTCATCTCTGATTTGGTAGCTGGGAATCTTGAGTATATGCAGAGCATGGAAAAAGAAAATGCACCCTTAGAAGGATCCTACGCACAATCCAAAGAGCAAACTAGTCAACATGAGGATTTTGTGGAACATTCTTATTCAAGATCAGTAGCAGGCGAAGGAGCGTGCACGAAGAGTGATATTGGCAGTTTCACATGCCTGACGTCCAAAACCAGCAATATTATTGACTCTCCTGCAATTAAAGGTTCAGGCGAACACACTGCAGTCCATAATGATGCATCTCGTAAAAAACAAGCTGAAGCTCAAAAAGCTAAAACGAGAAGAGTGGGGAGGAATATTGATCACACATTTGACTGGGATAGCTTGAGAAAGCGTGCGCAAGAAATTAGCAAAAGGGAGAATTTAGCTAACTCAATGGACTCGATTGACTACGAAGCGCTGAGGAGTGCAGATGTCCGTGTGATTGCCAAAGTCATCAAAAAACGCGGAATGAATGCAATGCTTGCAGAAAGAATTCAGGTACTATTATAATAGTCTTTCAAGTCACACTATGTAGGCTATATGAAGAAGGCCTGGCATTACTGAATGTTGTGTTTTGCAGGATTTCCTTAATGGGTTAGCGGAAAAACACGGAAGCACCAATCTGGAGTGGTTAAGGGATGTCCTCCCTGACCAAGCAAAGTAAGCCAGCTAGAACTATGTAGTCTTATTTTTAACAGATCCAGCTGTAAATAACAAGTAAAACACACATATCATGTCGTATTATACATTCGTTCATGTTCAAAGTATCCTAGGAATATCCGAGTCCCAACAGAGAACACTGACATATTTCACAATGCAGAGAGTATCTACTAACTGTGAGAGGACTGGGCTTAAAAAGCGTAGAGTGTGTTCGTTTGTTGACACTCCACCAGCTTGCTTTTCCAGTGGGTTCAATTATCTATATAGTAAGCCTGCATTATTTAGGTGAAGCTGAGATTTACTAAATTGTTGTTGATATAAGGTTGATACAAATGTTGGTCGCATAGCTGTACGACTTGGATGGGTACCCCTTCAACCACTGCCTGAGTCTCTTCAACTGCATCTTCTGGAGCAGTAAGTGATACCTCATCGGCTTCTCTTTGCTGTTGTCATTATCCATAATTGAGTTGACGATAAATTGTTTCTGCATCACAGATATCCAGTATTGGAATCCATTCAGAAACATCTTTGGCCTCGACTGTGCAAGCTTGACCAGAAAACGCTGTAATCACAAATATTCAGTTTACTATGTTGTTTTATACCTTGTTTGTACCTTTTTTCTCTTTCATGGATGTTCGACAACTGTTATAATGACAGATATGAGCTTCATTACCAGATGATAACATTTGGCAAGGTGAGTAAACCAATTTGAAAGCACAGTAATGCTTTTTTGTACAAATGAAACCTAACTCGGTGTTTTTGTACTTCAGGTCTTTTGCACGAAAACCAAACCTAATTGTAACGCGTGTCCAATGAGGGGAGATTGCAGGCACTTTGCAAGTGAATTTGCTAGGTTTGTGATTCCCTTTCTATATGACAATTAATGAAATTAGTACAAATTCATTTGATAATATGTGAGATATCTTTATAATCAAAATGGAACTCTACTCTTTGTATGCTCAGTCATATTTCAAGTTGTGCCGTAAGTTTGATTTTTAGGGGTGTTCTATGGCTGACTTGGGAATGAAATTTGAAAACAGTTCAAGGCTTGCCTTACCAAGTTCGAAGGATAAAGCAGCAGTTCTTGGGATATCAGGTAAGAGTGAAGATACTACACCAACAACCCATGGCAAAGACTTCTCCAATCTGCTGCAGTGGTTTTCTTCTCACAGAGAAGTTCACAGTGATTTGGATATTATACCTTTAAACGGAGAAGCACGCTGTGAACCAATCATTGATTTTCCTGCATCACCGGAGCCCATACATGAGCAGATATCAGACATTGAAGATGTAGGCATCATCAATACAAGTGACAGTGAGGAGTCTGATGGTATTCCGACAATTAAGCTCAATATGGCAGACTTTGCTCAAAATTTGCAGAATTATGTGCATCAAAACTTGGATATTAAAGAAGCAGAGTTGGCGAAGGCTCTAGTAGCTTTGACTCCAGAGGCTGCTTCTGTACCTCCACGGAAATTAAAAAACGCGAGTGGGCTTCGAACAGAACATCAAGTGTGAGTTTTCAGTTATCATATCACTTAGAGATGGCTAAGCCTTTAAATCGAAACAATAAATGCTAAGCAAACAGAAACTAGATGACAATGGGAACAAGGATTCCAATAACTAATTTTTTTAGTAAGTAGAGGCGCCTCATCTCTTTTGTTTGATAACCCGTTGCATCTTTTTTTGTAGTTACGTGCTTCCCGATTGGCACCCACTTATAGAAAAGGTTTGTTTCTTATATCATTTCTACACACGTTCCATACTATGGCCTTCAGTTACTAAAATGCCAATGTTTTTAAGTTTGATAAACGAGAACCAGATGACCCATCTCCTTACCTTCTTGCTATTTGGACACCTGGTGAGAAGATAACCTTATAACTGCCTACCGGTGCACAGTTATTCATGAGCTTCTTGATTATCACTTGAGTAATCATCTTATTTTTGGTTCGCTGTAGGTGAAACTGCGAAATCTATTCAGCTTCCGGAATCCAACTGTAACCAAGAACCAGGGAAGTTATGTAATGAGGAAACATGTTTGTTATGCAACAGTGTGAGGGAATCTGAATTCCAGATTGTCCGGGGCACAATTTTGGTGAGGCTGGCAATCAAATCAAATCTTCAACTGTTTTCTTATGATAAAGCTTGAAACAATTGCCCAATCAAACATGTAATATTGTATCTGTGAGCAGATTCCGTGTAGAACTGCAATGAGGGGAAGTTTCCCACTTAATGGAACATATTTTCAAGTCAATGAGGTGAGTTCAGTTTTTGATCAAATACTAAGAAAATGATTTCTCAAGAAATTATTATCTCAATTTCAGGTTTTTGCGGATTTCCATTCTAGTCATAATCCGATTGAGGTTCCAAGGAACCTGATTTGGAATTTGCCGACTAGGACAGTATTCTTTGGTACATCAGTACCAACCATATTCAGAGGTAAAGAAACTTGCTCCTGAGACTTTATTTCCTTTACACGTAATGAGGGGAAATCAGACTATGGAAAAGAGTTTTTATTTTATTTTTGTAGGCATGATAACCGAAAGGATACAGCAGTGCTTCTGGAAAGGTACTGGGATTTTCTTTGACTTTTTGATAAATCATTTGCAAAATTGGAAGTGGCAGAATATAGTCTTACATATGTAGAGTTATTTTGTGGATGTTAATTGCAGGATATATATGCGTTAGAGGATTCGACAAAGAAACCCGCGCCCCGCGACCTCTAGCACCAAGACTGCATACTGCTAAAAGCCTTCTGCCAAAGGCAAATAGCAATGCGAAAGACACCAACGCACCAAGGAATGCCAAGTCTAGAAAATAACTTAACTGAAGCACCCATACACAAACGAGGAAGTATGTGAGAACTCAAAAGGACATTCAATAGATTGTTGACTTGTAGGTGAAAAACATTCACTTAAAACTGCGGCATGTAAATAGGTTCGTAACATCTGACGTCACATGCAATCTCATTAGACAAATTGTGCTACAACATTTGCTTCCCTAATTTATTGAATTCTTCTTTCAACTCTGTGTAGCTGCATCCATCTCCCCTTCTCTCTATTTTCTTTTTTTAATTTTATTTAAATAAAATAAATGGCTGAAGAAGCAGACGAACTCGGACGATCCGACTCCGACCTCGCCTCGACGTGCTCCGGCATCTCCTCCCTCCTTTCCACCACCACCACTACAACCTCCTCCGACCTCTCCTCCCTCAGCAGCTCCGATTTCTCCGATGCTCTCATCATCCCTCAGCTACTCCAAGTATCGGAACAACGTAGTAACACTTCAAACTGTACTACCACTACTAATACGACGACGTTGGAGACGAGAGAGAAGTGCGTTGGTAGGAACAACAAAGGAGTGAGTTACGGATCGACGTCGGTGATCGGAAGACGAAGGGAGATGGAAGATGCGATTGCGGTGATTCCTTCCTTCATGTCTCGCACGTGCCATCACGTGGGTGGATGTACTGCTCCGGGAACTAAAACTTCTGAACAGATCTCTCCGCTTCACTTCTTCGGCGTTTACGATGGCCACGGCGGCTCTCAGGTACCGGTTCATTCCATTCCAATCGGTTCAGTTCAATCATTGAAGCACAAACAGATACTATGCATCTGATTAATTTAGAATAATACAAATCATAAATACTCTGGTGAATTACAGGTGTGGAATAGATATCATGCTTTGATGATGATTTGGTCCAGTGTTTATATCAATTAAGTAATTAATTTTGGACACATGGTATTGTACGAAGCTTTTGAAAGTGACATTGTTAGTTGAATCTCAACGTGCCCGTTTTAGTATTGTATTGATTTGGCTTCTTTTGGTATTCTTATAATGGTTTTGTGAAGACTTATGTGTTGTAGGGCTTAATTTAAAGCACTAGGGCTGGCAGACTTAGTTTTTGGTGTTTATGATGATATAGTTGGTAGAGGTTGGAGGATGAAAATAACAACTATTTTGACTTGGGGGTTTTTTTATTTTGAGTTTATTATGTGAGAGGGAATAAGAGCGATCTGTTGCCGGTTTATGAATTTATTAGCGAGTCATTATTTTTTTAATTGAGACGGTAAAATGAGGTGTATAATAGTTTTACTGATTTCTTAGTATTAGGTTTTGATTGATCCAAAGGTATCAAATTTATTGCCTGAACAATTAGGCCGCTTTGTTGATTTATTTGCATTTATTCTCATTTGAATTTGTGCAATGAATAGTATAAAGGTTTTCAGAAGGCTATCTTAATTAGTGTCATGGTGTCTGTTTTTATGTCATGCTTTCTTGAACTTCGCTGCTTGTAGCATTCTTCTTCTTTTCGTCTTTCCATAAATAAATAGAATATTTGTGATGATTAGTGTTAGTGGTTTTCAAAAGGTTATCTCAAATGGAAATTTGAACTCTGTAGGTTGCAAATTTTTGCTCTGAGCGAATGCATGAGGTAGTTGCCGAGGAATGGGATCGGCAGACCACCTCGCCAGTAGATGAACCAGAATGGCAGAAGAAGTGGGAATCAACACTGTCAAATAGTTTTGGTATAGCTGATAAAGAGGTCCTTAATGGAGAGGCTGCACCTGAAATGGTTGGATCCACTGCTGTTGTCGCTGTTGTTTCTGGTTGCCAAATAATCATCTCAAATTGTGGAGACTCGAGGGCAGTGTTGTGTCGAGGCGCTAAAACTATCCCTTTAACTATTGATCAAAAGGTGTTTTTCTATCTGTTTATGGACACTTATTTCCGCCTCCCCATATGTATACAAATATATTTGCAGTTATGGTCCACATTTATATTATTGGTTTCTAAAGTATTTAGGAAATTGGCAACTGTGCAATGTGCATTTTACAGCCTGATCGTGTTGATGAACTAATGAGAATCGAAAACGAGGGAGGGAAGGTCATAAACTGGAATGGTTCTAGAGTTTTTGGTGTTCTCGCCATGTCCCGAGCAATAGGTAAATCTGTCTTTTGCTTTGATCTGTGTATATTGGTTAGGTGCTAGATTTCAGGACTGTTATTACTGGGTTGCCAATTCCTGTGATGTGGACATATTAATTAGTTATAGGAATCTGAACTATGATGTCATATTCAATTCACAGGTGATTGGTATTTGAGGCCATGGATTATTCCAGTACCAGAGGTAACATTCGTGACAAGAGAAGAGGAGGATGAATGCCTGATCCTGGCAAGTGATGGACTCTGGATGTCATGTCAAATGATGAGGTGGGAGATGTTGCAAGATGTGTCATTAGAAGGCGTAGGAGGGCTATGACAACTGATGACATTTTGCCAGCACAAGCGGTTGCTGACAGCCTCACTGAGATAGCATTTGGAAGAAACAGTTCTGACAACATATCAATTGTGGTTGTGGATCTAAAGAGCAAGAGAAAGCGTCCACCTAGGCTATCGGCTTAAGTCTTATTAATTCTTTACCTTGGACCACTCCACTCCTGGAATTCTGTGTACAGCTGCGCTAGATAGAATACTACAACTGGGCAGGTATCTCTGTTGAGCCCTTCTGTTGAGGGGCTTCTGGTCTTTGGCACTCATGAATGATCAAGCCAGATTATTAATTGGATTGATCACGAAAAGCAAGTTATAATCTTCTAATTGATAGCAGAAAATCTGCAAGGGCCTGTTGGTGGAATGGTTGCTAAGCTTTTATATGGAGCTCGTGGGAGGTTCATTAGCTACCCCTGTGTCCAGCAATTTGCGCGAAAAGATTGAAAGGTAAATTTGCAATGCTGTATCTGTAGCTATTTATGGTGGTCCTCGGTTACTATGTACAAATAAATATGGAAAAATGTTATTTTCTTAATTTTAAATTTTACTCTAGTACCAGTATCCTAATGACACTATGTGGTAATAGCTTTCAAAGTTCAGATAATGTTAAAAGCCTCATACTAACTAAGACTGGGAAATATGCATGACGAAGGATCACTTCTTTTCGTAAGAAAATTCAGTAAGATTGATCTCCCAAGATCGTACTTTTAAATCTTGTTCATGACCAATTTTTATATAGAATAAATGTTGTTTGAGATTGGTTCCCTTATTAAGAAAAGTTTATGTGATTCATCCTATATCTAGTCAGTTTTTGCAATAGTAGATTTTGTGCCGTCAACACCAGTATATTTCTTTTTGTGATACAGATAATGGAACTTTATACCTTGGTGGTGCCTTTTGTTCAATTTAAAAATGTGCTTTGGTAATGAATAAAATGTTTGGATGAATTTTTGAGTTGGCAAAGTGTAAATGCTCCCTTACCATTTTGGTTTAGAAACTTAATATCGTCCAATCTTGGTTGGTGTGATCCGTTGCCAACTTATGCTTCTATATAAGTTTCTTGAGGAGCGTCAATGAGAGGCAAGTCTATCCATCAATCTACATAGTGGTCGACTAAGATGGCGAGCAAGAAGATCAATGAACGGATTGCTGAGGAGCGCAAAGCTCTCTTTGATGAGGTTCTTGGCTTTCAGTTAATTCTATTCATTTCATTTGAAAAGCAAGTCATTTGCTTGTATAGATTAAATCTTTAACGCATTTGGTTTGTGCAGGGCCTCTTGGGTGAGCAATTTGAAGAGCTCGAGACCCATCAGACTCCAGATGACACCAGGTTTGTAGAAGATATTTTCGATTTGTTTCTCAATGAGATGGGAGTCTTCTATAACAACGTGGAAAAGGAACTGTAAGTCACTCTGTAATATTTTTTCAGTAAATTCATTTATTATTTTGGGAGTTCATTTAAATGGACCGCCTAATGCAAAATACTTATTTTTGATGTTTGATGTGCAGGGCGCAAAATTCTCCTAATATTCAGGTGCTCGACAAGGTTCTGCAACAAATTATAGGGTGTACTACTGGGTAACAATTTTGGAAACTCGGAACAATTTATCCAAAGATTTTCATGTCATAAGTTTAAATATGAATTTATGATGTCAATGCAGTTTTGGGGCAAAACAGCTGATCACCATTGGCAATGAGATGAGGGAGCATGCTCTCAAAGGGGAAATACAGAACTGCAAGGATGCATTTGTTCGACTGGAGAATCAGATTGTGCTTCTAATCCGAAGGATGAATGCTTATTTTGAGGTATTTCCTCAACAGAAAACTTTCATATTTAGTAGTAAGTTTGTGTAGAAAATTGAGTTGGCCTGTTTTGGATGTATCAGTTGTGCAAGGAAGTGGTGGGCTCCGGCTCCGGCTCCGGCTCCGGCTCCGCTGCAAGGATGGAGTTAAGGGGAAAGGCAAAGCACAATAAGAGACCAGGCAGCAGTAGTACACCAGTATCTGATGATGACTCACTTGTCTTCAATGATGTCTGGTGTCTTGGACCTTCTTATTCTATTTAATAATAAACTGTGAAATATTGTGGTTTTTCCAGACCATCAACATTTAATAATAAATCTTGTCCAACTTTGTTTTAAATAATTTTCTACTTCACAATGATTGGATAAAATGTCCGCACTCAAGTCATAGATGCATTACAAAATTCACAACATATAAATTCCATATAAATATTTTCTAGTAAACCACACTCAAATTTGCTGGTTGTGAGCCAAAAAACATCACAAACTACTCATTTTCTGATAGCAGACTTGGCCACAATTGCATTTTTCACCAAACCAGATGAAACAGAAGTAGCAGGGTTAATAGCCTTTCTTATTTTCAGCACATTCCAAGCTGTTCCCACACAATGTCCAGCAGCAGCCAATGCATCCCCTGTAGCCTCTCCCGCATTCTCTCCAAATCTAATTTTATTCTTAGCATTCATCAACAAGAAACTAAACATTAAAAATGTTTACTGTTGGCAACATTTGTTACCTGTTGGACACCATTCTGGTGGCTGCGGAAGACGTTGCGGACAATGTCTGCTTTTCAGCTGCTTCGGCCGCATCCAATACCTTGTCTGCCATGTGAAAAAACATCATATATCCGAAGAACACCAGCAAGAATACTCAACCCCACATTTGCAAAACAGAAAAATATATAATAAAACTTATGATCATGAGATGGACTGTACTGCAAGGTATGGAACTTACTGAGTGCATCTAGGGAAGCTAAGAGCACCTCTCCAGGAACCATAGCTAAAAAAGACTTCCCCGCTCGAGATGTCACCAATGGTTTCATCACTGAACTGCTTACAACTCCTACCCCATCTAACATTTTCTTGCTTAACTTCTCCGTCGCCTTCGACAAATTCCTCGCCCTTCATTTCACAAAATATCAACTACACTTTCTACTTCATAACATTTCAATAAAAAAGCGGCTAATTTCGATAAAAAAAAATCACCTTTTCAAGCTTTTGTTCACTAAATTCTTCTTGGAGACATCTGAGCCTTTGTCAGCTCGCTTGCTTAAGTCAGTTTTCTCCACAGCTTTGATTTGTATCATTTCACCACCTTTTTGAACCTGTTTAGTATAAGCATTGCTACACATGAAGATACCTCTAACAATCTGACCAGTCCCACCAGCAATAGCTTTAGCCAATACGTTATTGTAATCATCGATCCTCGGTGCAAATTCTTTCCAATCAATCATGTTCTTACTTCGCTCTTTCGTACCCGAAAAGCAACAGTTTTCTCTCAAAAACCCATCAAGCAATTCCAACTGAGTTCCATAACTTTTGTCCGAAAAACTAACTCCATAGCTTAAAGGATCTCCTTCAGACATAGGTAGAGAAAATAAGTACTGGCCAGAACTCACTTTTACTACTGGCTCGTCTTTCGTGACCGGCCATTGGAGATATTCTCCGATTCTTACGATTGTAGCAAGACAAACGTTTTCATCGTAAGTACGGATGACCGTGAAGTCTCCGTTGGCAAGCTCTATAGCCTCTCCTTCTTCCATAAGGTGAACTCTGCATCCAGGGATTTGTAAAATGACTTGGTGATTATTCTGGATTTGTGGCTGAGGGTATTGTTGTTGTGTTGCCATTTTGGAGCTTGATTTTGAGGATGAGAAGCAGAAGCAGCCCATTTTGTGTTATTTTGAGGTTGCCAAATGCGAGGAACTAATTCTGTGTCGCTGTTCTGAATCTGAATGGTGTTTTTAGAAGCTTTATTCGAGTTGCTTAGGCATCTTGAAGAACACATTTTTGGGAGACATGAGAGGGAAAAGCGTGTTAAATTTCAAAGAATAAAGTGACATAGAATCAAAGTATATGTTGAAATTGAAAGCAAATGACTTTGTTACATGAAAAGGTTGCTTCTCACGCGTTTATGTGTATGGCTTTGGTTTTTTCAACCGACATCTTCACTCAGTCGACAAGCATCAAAATATTTATGTATCTTCCACTCACATGATCAACGACGCAAATTAACAAGCATCGACAAAAAAAATAACCTCAAAGGAAACAACTGCAAGAATAAATACAACAAACCTTCACGCATGAGCGGAAAGAAGACAAAGAACCTTCACGCACAAAAGAGGAGGAAACAGCAAACATCCTACTCCCAAATATGAGAAACGATGCTTCAAGGCCTATTATTTCTAATTTAATGATAAGAGTAACAAACCAATGAGTCCAGCTCATTTGCTACCCATCTTAAACTTGGCAGCCAATCAATTTGTGCCACGTGCACAAATGCGAATGCATATAGTGTCACATGTGCAGATAAAACAAAAATTTATATAAACCGTAAATTTGATCTAACGGTTCACATTTGGGTCTCAGATTCGCAAACAGTAACCTAAATCTCAAATAATCCTATCTCACAAACCAATTAATGTTAGACGAAAAGACATTATTTCTAATTGTTAATACAAGATGAGCCAACGTACCGGACCGGGCCAAATATTAGGGCAGAGGCATTCACGCAAATTTGGACTAGCGCATAGATAAAGTAAACTAGGCCCAATAACAACAAGTGGGCCGGATTGAATTTTTAGAGTAAATGGATTAATCTAATTATTTTTATTTAACTCTATAATATATAATGAATTGGCTGCAAACGGTGCAATCCATCTCAAATGGTTACACTTTAATCCATTCAGAGCCATCAATAAAACCAAGCGAAATGAAAGGCTTGGCTTCCTCGTCAGTGAGTTCTCTCGACCATGATACTCTCCCCGCATAGCTCGCTCCCGGCCCTGTGCACTTGTATTGTCCGTAAAACACCGTCCTGCGCAAAACAAAACAAAGCAGCATCAGCATGTTTGAAAGAGTGTCCATACATAAAAAACAACAAAAGTGTTAAGGTTAGGTGGATGATCAGGTTGAGCAAGTTGGACGGAACATCTGACCTATGTTAAGAGCACGCGGATGGCGATATGGACAAGCAGCTATGCCAAGCTATATTCTAAAACTAGACTCCATGTTGGCATATTCTTAAAGGGATTTTGTACTAGTGGGGATCCAAGATTTGGGTAGCCTAAAATAAAGTGCAACTTTTGTGGTGCTATTATGTGTGTCATTTAGTGAACTTAAAGAAACATTGTGATAAATAATCGTATAGGGTCGTAAATATTAAAATTCACGATTTCAAGTTCGATTTCTGATGGAAGCAAAAAAAAAAGAAATATTTTCTTTAAAAAGCAAAGGGGTGTTGTTGCTTTTGGACTTGAAAAAGGACAGTGCTTGAGATAAGGAGAGACAAATGGTGATGATGATGATGATGATGATGATTAAGGCCACCTAAAGGACTACTGAAAATAAAGGCACCGCCCCAAAGCACATTGCATCTTGGTTATCTTTTATGATAAAACAAAAGCCACCCTCCTAAAGAGGACTTCTAGTACTAGGAGGAATATTTACAAATCCAAAAGAAAAATCACCTACATGATATCCTATTTTTCTTCTTGAATTCTAAGTTTTTATGCACATGATGTCATTTTCCTTAAATTGTTTTTCATCGTTATAATGCATTTTGCTCATGCATCAAGCAGTATGACGTAGTTTAATCCCGATGAAAGGAAAGGAAGAAATTAAAGAGAATTATGACTTACATTTCACGATTGGGATCACCCCAGTTGTACCATCCTTTAGGTAGGATAATGTTATCCATGTAAGTATACGCAAAGACGACTCTAGAGAAAGGTCCCCATGCCCTTCCGAGGTAAAGTGCACCCGAACCCGTGACCTTACAGTTCACAAAAGAAAACCCTGTATCATCCAACAAGCTGCTTCTCCCTTGTGCTGTTAAAGCTCCTGCATATTGTGCTATTGCGTGCACATGACAACCCTGTTCGCCATTTCCATAAAAAATCACAACTGTCAAGCTATAAACAGTAATTACCCAAGTATCATAATTTCATAGTTTCTGCTTCAAACATGTTTTTCTTTTGATTTTTCTGAATTTATTTTGCTTTCGAATGACTGTTTTTTCTTATGAATTGCTGTTTTGGATACTAATCCAAAAAGTGAACCTGTGGAAGTCTTTTAGTGCTAAAAGAGGCCTTAATAATTAATCTTGATGTACAGTTGGTATTATTCTTTGGTTGAGATGGACCACAAAATTGCACTTCTCTTGTTTTGGAAGCAAATTATCTGTCATGAAAAGTTCAATGCAGATTGTATTGCTATTCAGATGAATATTCAAGTTATCAATTCAATAATCTAACAGAATGAAGTTACCTCGAACAGAGATAGGCCGTTGCCAAAGATGAAATCGACTGAGCCTTCGATGTAGCAATCCTTGTAATAATGCCTACCCAAGTGATCATACAGAGTATCCTGAGCTCCTAAAAATTTGCACCCTAAAAAAGTTGCAGTATCTGCTGATATTCTAAATGCTACTGCTTGTTTTCCGATCGCTCCTGGCTTCGGGACTGGCGTAGTATTCTGCATAACATTAGTATCATTCACTAATTGTAAGAATATCATCAAGTGATGAATTATTTTTCTGTTTTGTGTGTAAAAATGCACCTTGAAGGTAATATTTTTGGCAATGAAGTATGGGGAATTCACTGCAAATGTTGCGGAATTGAATGTCCCAATAGGCTGCCCTGTTGCGCCGATGGTTTTGGCCGTGCCCCCATTGCACTATGGTCTTGTCTGCTCCTGCTCCTTCTATAGTTATGAATGCTTTCATTTGAGGTATGTTCACTTTCTCACTGAAATTCACAAGTGAAACATTCAATGATTTTTGATACTAAAATTCAAAATACATAAACAACACAAAGTGATCAACTTTATTACAATCACAGTGATCAAGAATCATCAAAACAAGTACAATGACAAAAGTAAAGGGAATCCACGGTTCGGAACAACCGGACAAAGACAGCAAAGCCAACGAGAAAGTTACACAAAACTAATCCAAACCATCTGAAAAAAAACAATCAGCACAAGAAGCAGAACCAATGCATCATTACTTACTTATAAACCCCAGCATGCACTTTGATGACTACTCTGACTAAATTTATAATCGGCAGAGAATCGATAGCATCCTGTATACTCGTAAAGTCCCCGTTCGAGGGCTTTTTATCAACAGTCAGTGTAAAAGATGGAAAAATCTTGTTCTTCGCCGTTTTAAACACTGAATGTTTTAAGCTCCCAACGAACTTAACCCATGTCATGAATTGTGTTTCGGACAACTGGGTTCGAGTAGCGTTTGGAAGCAAGGGATGAGATTTTCCGCCCGAGCGAAAAAGTACTTTATTTGTATGAGTTGTGGCTGAAGCTGAACATGAAATGTGGAATAGAAGAATGAGTATGAGAATGTAGGAAGACATGAGGGTAGAGAGGTAGAGAAAATGGAATGTAGAGAAGGATGTATAAGAATGTTAAGGTGGACAAGGAACAAAGCAATGTGGGATATTAAATAAGGTTTAAGTTTGTTGTGTTTAGGAGTTAAAGTGAAGATGATGAGTTGGAAGTTGGAAGATGGCCGATGGGTTTATAGAGAAATGGGGTTTGGAGGTCACGGGTGGTTCAACTGAGATGAATGCATGATGGAGAGAGATAATGAAGTGAAAGGAGATCACAAGCAAAACAATGTGAGCCACAAGACAGGTATGTTTTTGCCAGCATTTTGTGATTGTTTTGCTAAATGTGTCTTCTTGCCAAACCTTTTTGAGGCTTTTTATTTTTTGTGTTGTGTGCTGTAACTGTTGGAGTTGCTACCCGTGAATGTCTGTGTATTTGTGTATGACTTTGGTCTGTGAGTATGTTTCAAGGAGAGACAATGGAATTGAATTGCATGAATTATAGTTGAGAGAACACGTTGTACTCATTTTCCCAAATTAAAACTTTGAACTATAAGGTTTTGTAAGATAAAAGTATATGATATCAATCGTTGATTTGATTAATAAACGATTAAGATTATAATTGATTAATCTTAATAAAGTTAAAGATTCGAAAACTGATCATTTTGAGCAAATTAATGAAGTTTGCATGAATGTCATTTACAAAGAAGATGAACGCTTTAAGTACATACAAATTTTGAATTTAAATTCGTAAAATCACATCATATTTGTACATTACATCTACTAATTCATTAATTGAATGACATGCGACAATTACTAATTCAGAATATAATCACATTTCACACTATTGGTGAATTAATGGATGAAATAAATAATTCGATATGATTTCACTTGTTAAAGAAATAAGTAAATTGGAAAATTAAATGAATCAAATTATGGTACAAAAAAACTTGTGTAATTTCAGTGTTCAAATTTTATTTTATTTTTAAAAAAATAAAAAATGGCTTATCGGTTTGGAGTGTTGCTACATCGCCCACCGCCCATTCGACCGACTCCTCCTCCTACTACAACCACCGCTTCTCATCGTCTGGCCTCAAAATCAGTCAAAGCTAGAAACAGTACTGCCAGCCTTCATCGCCGGGTAGTATTGGGAATTGGGGTATCGACGTTGGCTCAGCTTGCGAGTCTGAGTATGAGTGGCAGAAGCAATCCTGTGGGATTCAAGTCCTTTGTCGCTTCCGCAGCTCAAAAGGGTTCTTACCCTGTTGACCAAGTACTTCACAAATCCCAAGTTTTGATCTTTTTATTCTAGATTTTGAATTCCAATTGTATTTGTTTGTGTTAGGGTTTGCAGTGCTTATTTATCATGTTTATATTCAAATTGAATACCTTTTTAATGTCTCTTGAAATTATAGATACTGAAGAATGTGGAATGGCCAGAGAATTTCCCATTCAGGGAAGAGGATTTTCAGCGCTTTGACGAGTGAGTAAACATTTGGAAAATTCACAACTAGCGATTTTTGCGGTTCTTTAATTTTGGTTCTTTATTATGGTAGTGTACTAATGTTGTATGTGGTGACAGGACGCCAGATACTACATTTTATGAGTCTCCACGTTTTGTGACACATATTGATGATCCGGCCATTGCTGCGCTTACGAGATACTATTCGAAGGTTTTTCCTCCTAGTAACACTCCGGGTGTCAGCATGCTTGATATGTGCAGCAGTTGGGTAAAGAATTAAGATACATTGAGTCAGACTTCCAACTGTTGAGTTTCTTTTTGGCTTTCACGGAGACAAAACAATAAACAGATCTTTTCGTGATGGTTTGTTTAGGTAAGTCATTTTCCTGCTGGATACAAGCAGGAGCGCATAGTTGGTATGGGCTTGAATAAACAAGAGCTCGAGCGAAATCCAGTAAGATTATAGTCTGTTGCTCATCATGTGGAATTTCACATGTGCATTAATATGAATTTGAGAGGTTTGATTTATTCAGTGATTTCCCTTCTTTTCAGGTTCTAACTGAGTTCATTGTGCAAGACTTGAATGTGGACCCTAAACTTCCATTCGAAGATAATTCATTTGACGTGATTACTAATGTGGTACGGGAGGGGGTTTTGGTTTTACAACACGAAATGATCATGTAGCATATTGTTGAGTTGGATATTAAGATTATCGTTTGGACACAAGTCGCACTTATTAATTTCAGACAAAGCAAACTATACATACAAAGATCATTAATACAAGAAGTCTGTTCAGTCTTCAGATGAAAGTGTTGTGCTTGATTTGAGCTTTGTCATTGCAGGTGAGTGTTGATTACTTGACAAAACCGCTTGAGGTTTTTAAGGAAATGGCTCGCATACTAAAGCCTGGTGGTCTTGCCATAATGAGGTGAAAGTCTTTTCTTTTACTTAATAACCCATAAGTGAAGATTCCTTCTACTGTATGCGGCTCAAAAATAGGCCATTGTCTAAATAAGTTGAGTGCTTTTCACCAGCTTCTCAAACCGATGCTTTTTCACCAAAGCCATATCAATTTGGACATCAACAAGTGATGCAGACCATATTATGATAGTCGGAAGTTACTTCCATTATGCAGGAGGTTTCGAGCCTCCTGAGGTAATTTATTTGACGGTCATTAATCCTTTCAACTCTTTGCAAGGTATCAGTGCCTTATTTTCCACTCTCTTCCATATGCAGGCTGTGGACATTTCACCCAACCCTGGACGCTCGGACCCAATGTACATTGTATATTCTAGAAAGCTTTTGGATGCCTGAATGTAAGTGTCAGAATATTTTCTCCAAGTCGGTGACCAATTGTTGCACTGAGCCTTATTGTAGGTAATTAAATATGCTACCCCTGAATAAATGCGTTTTGCTGTATGATCTGGAAAATTAGTGTGCTATACAAGTACATTTCACAATTTCGAAACAAATAGTGTAATGTGGACATTTCAAAGACAATATTATGAGCAAATATTATTAAATAAAACTGCTTGTTTTTATTCAAATGTGAATTTTAAGTGCACATGTTGAGAACAGGATGGTAAAGTCAAGCAAGCATAGGCAATAGCGTGGGAATACCGGAAGTCGTTCGCTAACTAGAAATTAGAATATGTCAGAGAGAGTGGGCAGCTTGATCTCGCCTTTGCTAGATATAGGGATAGTGAACTTCCCAATAACAGGAAGGTCAATCACAAGTCCAAGTTCGAGCTCATAATCAATGTCCCAGTCAGAACCAATATCCTTACCAAGGCTCAACAACACGTTATGTGGCACCCTCAACGGAACAACCAGATTAGTCTTATCCTCAGCCTTCAAGGATCCTGGATCTGCCATGGTCCCTGATGCAATGACTCTGCAAAAATGCCAACCTGTAAGTCTAGCTCTAGCTTTACATTATTATTAAGTTTGGCATATCCAACATAATACTATTTCATATGATACAGTACCTGCCGCCGCTTTTGAAAAGAAAGGTGATTTCGCATATGGGGATGGAATGGGAGTAGGGATTTTGGACGATGACCTTGGCTTCATAGGTGACACCATCGCTTGTCAACCCCTCGAGGTCGACGTCCTCTATGTCAGCCTCAGGTTTTGGGACATCTGTAACCTTTTCTGCTACGAAGTTCTTTGCTTTCTCCATGAAGTTTGCCATTTCTTGTTCCTTTACCTTAACGGATAAAGTGTTTGTTTTGACAGAATGAGAGATGTTGAGAAGTTTTATAGATCAACATTTTTTCTACGTGGAAGATATTTTTTATATTCAATCAACAAGTTTATTAGACAATTTTAAATGATAAGATTGCAGATCAAAGGTTTGTATTAGAAAGCCGACATACAAATAATTAAAGAAAACCGCGTCCGATGCACGCATGTATTTATACGTTAAATGTCGACGCTGTGGGGACATGCGAAAAGCTACCGACGTCTAACGTGCTTTGTTGCGGATCTATATGGATAATATTTAGTTGAAAGAAGGCCTTTCCACCCACCAGTCCAAGTTTCCGTATTATACCAAAACACAACAGTCAGTCTTCTATTCCACATTTTTGCATATCGGAATGAAATGGAACAACAAGATCTTGAGAAACAGTCAAAACGATGTTACGGTAAAAATAAGCAAAATCATCTCAGTGCACAAACCACTATGTCTGCAAAATTGAAATCATACATTACTATTAGACGAATGGAGAAATACCCCAATACAGATTTGCAGGTCCACCGACTTCGATGAGCATACAATATGAACATGGCAGCGCTTCCGGCTTCTTTTTCAGTTGTCTTTTGTTGGCTTATCTTATTATGTGTAATGAATTTACCGAACAAGAAATCCACTAGGTGAAGCTAATGATCTCAATCGTACCTGGATAAGATGGTCAGTCAGACATATCATCTTCAGCTCCACTGTACTGATCCATCTCATGGTCCATTTTTTGGTCTTCATCCATGTCATGCTCATCATCTGACCTGTATAATCTACCTCTAATTCTCGAGCTTGAACCACCTTTTGAACCCCCTCCTACATCCTTGAGCTCACTAGCAAAAACTTCAGATCTTTGCCGCACTGTGACACTGCCAGGTACTGGAAACTGTTCAGCATCGTCGGTCCTCCCGTCTCTCGCTTTCTTTTTGCCCAACGTCAGCTTAGTCGGTAAAGGCTGCATGTATCCAGTGAATAATAAAGAAAAACTACATGCCACAAACATATTTATGCAAATCAAAATTAGCATGAATCAGTACCAAGTATCGAGCTTCATCTTCGTCAAAAGCCACTAGATAGGTTGTAGGGTCCTCAGCATCTTCACCTCGAATCTAAAATTCAGATATTTCCAATATAAGTAAATAAATAGCACCCAAACTTATGGTGGTTAACGTATCAACAGTAAATAAAAGATCATCATCGCACTTACATTCCAGCTATACTCCCGAACCCATGTATACGCCATTTCTTCTTGTTCGTCAAGCATGTCTTTGGATAACTAGCAATTTCAAAAGAAATAAAAAAATAGTCATAAATCATGATGAGAAGCATGAACAAACAGAACTGAAGTGAACAACAGAGATCACTCAAGATAACCTCATCTGGCTGAGGCACCATGTATGCTATAAACTTCTCTGGATCTTGTTTAGATGGGTCAGATCCCTTGGACACAAAGCTTTTCATGATAGCCTGTTTAATTGGAAAAACACAATATTGAATACGAAGCCGGTATGTGATATGCCATTAACAAAAATACAGCCCGTGACATATTTCCATGAAAATCAAATTACGCGTGACAGTCTGGTCAAACAATATTACGATTCTAGTATTCTACAACTCCACATTTTCACAAACTATATTTGATCCCTTTACAACAGATACTAAATAAGATATTTTCCAACAAAACAGTAGATTTGTAGAACATTGTAGCGATGACCACAACAATTATTCTGTGCATTCAAAAACTGAACATGCTACATATACCCCAAAAGAAAATAAACACCGTGAGGGCACAAATGTGACACATGGTAAATCCAACAGGGGCAGCATATTCTCAACCAAAAATCGGAAACATAATCTCCTGTACTGAAGGATGAAATTGAAATTCATCACTAGCAATCCTCTTTAGAGATATCACCTCACACATCTAGCCATCTAGGCTTCAATGATCTCAGATGAAGAGGGCTTAAAGTGTAATTTATGCTTAGTGATATGGCATAAAACTTTAATTTTCCTACATTATCTGTATCCTTAGGTGATTGACGAGTAAACAAGAAAAGTGATCACACACATATATATATATCAATATATAATCCAAAAAACTCACTCGTGATTCTTGGGCGTCACGAATTGAACTGTCCAGTTTGCTGAACGCATCTGAATCAGCAGTGGGAGCACTGTCAAACGCCGCAATGACAAATTGGTCATTGTACCTATAAACGGAAAAAAGAATGAATCAGTTACAGCCCTAAATGGACTACTACTGGCATTTTATTAATAATGACAATCTCATAGAAGCAACTCAGAGGCCAAGGTTACCATTTTCAAGTTTTCCGTTAATTACGATTTTGTACAATGCAAACCTATATAAACTTCAAGCAAGCCAGTGGAGTATTACTCAGATCTTTAGAGTGAAAAGATTTTCTCCTGGTACAATATCATGATTCACTCTTTTCCAGATATTTACAGTATCAAAAACTTGAAAGAGCTAGGAAAATTCTATCAACTTTGAAAAGCTGCACATAGTAAATGCCTATATAATATCACCGCATTTCAAGTTGGAAAATTTACTGTCACATTTTAAAAGTAAGATTATGAACGTATAACATGATCAGCAATGTATCATTAGCAATATAACAATTGCAATTTAATGCTTTTGCTAGAAGTGAACTGTAAGAGATAGTACAACGGATGATGATCAGAATATAAAAAGGACGATACCTATCAAAATCAGGAAATAATGGGAGGATCTCGACAGCTTGCAGATGCGGTTTAGTTTGGTGAACAGGACGTGATTTGGCGGCTTTGAATGATGCCTCAATGTCTTGGATTTTCCTTTCCCTAAGTCAAGACATATAAATTAGATGAAAAATATTACGAGATAGTTAATAATCAAAATAAATTGTATCTCAAAACTGAACAAGACAAACCTGGTAGCCAAATTGTCTAGGATATTCTTCCCTCCTCTTCTCTCCCTCATTTCTTTGGCTTGCTTCTCAGTCAAGGACTGCAGAACATTCCATAACCCGTAAATTAAATAATACATATTGACGAAATATCTGCATCATGTTTCAGTTTTCACCTGTTTTGCAGCATCATTATTAAGAGGAGATATGTACTGAGTCTTGACTAGCCAAGAAAGACCCTTATCTGTGGGTCTTTCTTTTTTTCTGATACCATCAAACTTGATAGGAGTCACCTCCTCATCGTCACGCAGCAATTCCTCGTCTTCTGGATCCATTGGAGGTTGGTGTCTGGGAGGACTAGTTTAACAAATGATCAAAAGTATCAGAAGGTGATACTTCATTCCAGAGGGGCGAGTTTTAATGAAGGCAACTGACAAGTGAATTAGTATTACTTGTATATGCTCAAGTCAAGTAGGTCCAGAGGTATCCCTAGATCTCCATCCACATGTAACTCGGGCTTGAAAGTCTTCTCTAATGAAGTGATAGCGTATTTTGTAAATCTGAAACAAATATTTGGAGAACAGCAAAAGCAGTATAAATGAAGTTTTTATTACAAATCAGCATCAGGAACATTAACTATGCAAACCAAAAGATTATGATCAAATATAAAACCTTCAAATGGAAGGTAGGATAACCTAAAAGCAACAACAGTTTAACAACTTTGAATAAGAATATCTGACTTAAATTCCAGAAGAAGCTCTGTTCAGAAAAAACTCTTATCAAAACATTGACACTACAATCATGCATAATAGCAAAACTATTATGCATTCAATAAAGGATACCATGTTTGTTTATGAGTCAAATTATTGCCTTAAAAATTCGATGAAATGAATTCAGCAGGTTAAACTTTGCAAAAAAACAAGATATTACATCAGCAGGTTGAGTTTACGTACCGGTCACTATCTTTGGGCAAGGCCATAAGTTTGATTTGGGAACTTGCATCAGGGAGTTCATTTCGGAACCTAACAAAATAAAAGGAGCAATAAGAAAAATCATAATTACATAAACTGAGACGGGCAGCTTAACGGGACTATGTTGATGAAGAAGTTCTTCTTCATTGTCAATAAGCGATAGAGCCTAAACGTTAAGACAAGGAACTGATAACAATAAATAAAGCATAAAATATTATGAATGTGATAAGAAAGACAAAGGTAGCAGAGCAAAAAAAATAGGACTTACATCTTATTTTTCTTTCAATAAAGTACACAAGTT
>QZGG01001392.1:0-67757 GCA_006409495.1 Sedum album | reverse complement strand
TTCCAATATTCAGTGATCAAGTAAATGGGATATGTTAACTGTCAGACAGACAAATTGAAATATTTATGACTATCCACTTTTCAAGAACATTGATACCCAATAAACTGCCAAATTGAAAGGGAAGATATATCGATCCATATTCAACTTCACAGTAACACTGGAACCACCCAATGCATTGAGAATTGAAAATGTTATGGAAATCTTTCAATCTATTTTCAATTTGGCAGAACCATTCTTACCCCAAATCCCAGCCACAATAAAAAAGATAGACACAAATGGTTTGTATAACGGGAGTGATGTCTTTTGGTATAACAATTTGTGCATGTTAATTTAAAGGATTAAAAATAATGCAAATAATTAATTATAATTTTACCATTTAATAAATATTCAAATAAACAATAAAAATTTAAAATAATTGTCAAGCGTTTGTACAGTTCAATAGACAATATTCCAAACAGCCAACTTACTACACAATACAGAAATAAAGTTAAAATTAAGAAACTTGAATTAAAAAAGGGCATCTAGTTTTACCCATGAAGTATTGTTCTTCTTCACTTAAATTCAAAGGTTGGAACGCTTGGTGCATCAAAGCTCTCAAGAACTTCGGTCTTGCTTCCACTGCTGTTCTCTTCTTGTTTCTTGCCACCAAAAAGACCCCCAAGCCATGAAGATGACGGTTGAGATGTTTGTTCTCCAGAGGGAGCTTGGCCAGGCATCTGTGGCATTCCAGTAACGCCAGCCATATCAGGTAAACCCTCTTCCATTGGAGGCATCTGCTGGCTACTCATGAACTTGTTCAGCAGAATTCCAGCACCTTCAATCATACCAAGCAAAACCCCACCAAAGCGCTGATTTAGCAGCCGGACGAAGTCCCTGGCGCATCTGTAAGAACCCCCCAGTGGCGGCTCCAGCAATTATTGAGTTCCATGGATCTTCTTTCTGCCTTAAATAAACCATAGAGCAGTCAAATGTTGAGAATAAGCCTCCCCAGACAGCAAATCCACCACCTGTTTTAGGAGCATTCATTCTCATACTTTGGGCACCCCCAATAAAACGTTCTCCTTAGGGGAGTTGTAGATTCCTTTCAAGAAATGGAAAGCGCTCCCACCAACAGCCCCCATCGCAAATGCCCCACCAATGTCATCGAGAATTCTATCTGGGCAGGGCTCTCTTGAAGTCTCAGGAGTCGACATTATTACAACAATAAAAATCCACGACCCTGAAAAAACCAACCACATCACTTCACATCACTTGCATTCAGAACAAAAAATAACACAAATAGGTTTCAAAATTTAATCTGAGCATGAAATGGAACAAATTATAAACGTACACTGGAAACAGTTGTCAAAACCCAACAAAATCCTAAAACATGACACTAACAAATCATCAACAGCTAAAATTCATTAACGACTCTCTAGTCATTTCTAAACCAAAGCAACAAAACGTCAAAACACAGCTAAAATTGACATAACTCTGAAAAATAAAACACTTGCAGCAATCAAAGGCTAATCCTATTACCATTTCCAGTCAGAAAGACTTCATTTTTACTCCCAATTTAAACTAAATTAAACTAAACTGAGACAAAACCCAGATAGGGATACCTGAGAGCCGCAGCCGCCGAGAAAACACGAAATTCGTTTATCGAGTTTTCGCGAAGAAAGCTGTGGTGCTGACTCAGTCTGTGTCTCTATAATTCTAATACACAAATAAGGGGACAAATCAAATTATATAAAAGCCATCCCAAAAAATGGATTTCGGAACATACCAGAAGAAGAGAAAAAGCAGCAAGTAATCTCTAGACACTCAAAACGCATTCTCTTTAGCTATGAGACCTAAAAAAAACGCATTCTCAACTATAAATCTCAGCCGTCCATTTCTATCGTCTTCTCAAATCCCCCATTTTCGTCATCGTCGTCGCCTCTCTGTTTTTGGATCATCCCAATTTTCAGCAAAACCAGTTAACATCCAGTGCATCTTCATCGTGATTTCGTTTTATGATCTGCGCCACCGGCCCACTCTGTTTCGCACAAACTCCGTTTCAGATTCAACCACAACGCGTTCCTCCATCCTCCTTTCAGATTCAAAATCGTATCTTAAAAACTACCTCAATCGGAATCAGAATCGGAATCCGTTAGTGTTGCTTTGTTGTGCGGGACTGGGTGTTGATAATCAAAAACCACAATCGTTAACATCATCATCCGAAGAGATGGCGATTGAATCGATAGGGGGAAAAACTAAATTAAATGGGTTGAGAGGTGACGGTTGAGGAAGGCGACGGTTTGGGAGAAACCGTCAAACCCTCCTCCCGCATTCTTAATAGAGAGATAAATGCATGAAATCTTTAATTAAGAAAATAGAGAAGAGTTGGTGAGAAAAATGAGCGTCACCAACCAAATAAATTTGAATGTTAGACCGCCCTTCCCATTTAACCATTCTCATTCACCTACTGCGTGACTCCCTCATTTCATTAAAATCTCTATTTATTTATAATTGTGGCTTCCCTCATAGGAATGATTCATTTTTTATGAAAGAAATCCATTGTTGCATATCAATGAAATAATTCCAATAATTGAATTATCAAATGATTCACTAGTTCGGAATTATTGCATTGCATTTCTTTATGGTGGATTCCCATTCTTACACTTTACATTAATTCCACCACACCCGCCTACGACCTACTAAACAATCAAAAGTTTCTAGTACGACCCACAATCAAAAGAAACACATCACAAGTCCGGTTATTTCAATCACTCTGACTTGTCGAACTCCATGGAGTCATGTCCATCGGGTAACTTCCGAGTATCCGAAGAAAAGATGTGAATTCTTGCACCTCAGCGAGTGCATTTTGCGCTCGCACATCAGCCATTGAGGCTTCGAAATCAATGTAAAACATGTACTCGAAATGCTTGGCAGTTCCTACATTGGCATCGTCCACAAGTCTTATAGGTTGTTTACGGTGTGGACGGCTTTCTATCTTCGTCAAGCTAATGTTCCGAAAAGCGAAAGCTGATAACACCTTGAATAAAACTGAGGTTCCCTTATCATGAGCAAACACAATGCTGGTTTTGAACGGTCGATCCGTTCGAGGAATGATGGGCTCCCGGGCTAGCATTACGAATCGAGTCACGTTGCTTGAATCATCTTGAATGTCGTTCGCTAGAATGTTGAGACCGTAGAGCTCAGCTGCACGTGCACTTGCTATAGCTGCTGTGTCGCGAAGGTTGTTTGTGGCTATAAATTCTGCTGCACCTGCCGTGTCGTCCACGGCCTCACGCGCCACGGACAGACCTAGCTTGGTCAAGGTGTGTTCGCATTGAGCGAGGGCTTGCGGATGGGAAATGACGCGGTTCAAGTACTCTTTTCGGACTCCAGGTAAAGCTAGGAGACAGTGATGCACTGGGAGCTGAACTTCTCCAACTATATGAAGCCGGTGGCGTAGGAGGAGGTCGTAGTTTCGATGTATAGATCCTCCTAGCGAGTTTTCAACTGGTAGAACTGCTCGGTCAGCTATCCAAAGCTCGACGGCTTGGAAAGCAACCTCGAACTGGTCGCAAGGAATCGCATCACATTTTGGGTAGGCCTTGCCAGCTGCAGCTTCCGAATAAGCTCCAGGGACACCTTGATAGGCAACTCTTAGAGTTGATCCGTGTAATGGATTTGGAGACAAATCAGCAATCGATAATGCCTTTGGCATGTTTTTATCAACGGGCACGAGGTCCATGGTTTCGTGCCCGTTGACTGCTCCATTGACCGCCGAAGTGTCCGTTTTCTCAATATCTTGTTGTTGAGAAACTACCTTTCCAGCCAAGATAGCGCAAGAACTCTGCCAGTCGGATCGATTGAATCCAATATTGTTGGATGCCAAACTTCCCGAATCAAATTTAAACACACAACGAGTGACATATGTCCTCGAGGCGGCATGACCCCGGGTATTAGGTTTGAACAATGATTGTACCGATGTATATGGACTAAGGGATAACATGTTTTCCACAAACTCAACCACGAATGGGGTTGGAAAATGTGGAAAAGCTTGGTGTTCGGAAGGGGAACAGCTGCAAGCTGAGGAACAAACATGGTGGAAGAGTGGTTAAATAAGGTCGGGCGAAATGTAAGAAAGGAAGATGGGATGGTGCGTGATACCGAGTCAATTATCTCACCAACCCCTCCAAACAAATTTGAAAATAAACTATCTATTTTTATCTAAATTCATTAAAAATTTAATAGTACTAGTAGTAGAGTACGTGTGTTGTGCGTTAGGTAAGGGCATGTCTAAAATGGACTTATTATTTAGGGTTTTGCCTCTACACTATCAATAATTGAGATTAATAACTGTGAAAATTGAAAATAAATAAATAACAAATTTATTATGTGTACCTCTACCAACACCTTTGACCACGACATGTCTACATTACTCTCATAAAAGATATTTATTTTATAAAATTATTACATAAAAGAATGTCATTTAAAAATATAAAGACGAATAATTCAGTTGTAGTCACAAAATAAAATGTGCATTTGTATTAAACTAAGTCGCTTCATAATCTGGTTTGAATATTATTTTTGTATTTAGTTGAATCACTGATGTTCAATTTATCAGAAAGAATAAATTTTTGTGGGTGAGAAAAATGGAGGGAGGCATTTGTGATTTGGGGTGGGTGAGAAAAATGGAGAAGCATTTTTGTTTCTTCAGTTGGGCCCAACTAACTCGGTCTTCACTTGGATAACGATGCATATTTATGAATCCGAGTAAGGATCAGGTGAAACGGACATATAAGATATAACATAAAATATAATATGGGTAATTGGATCATAAAAAATGTATGGTTTAAATCTCTATCAAATTTTAAAATAAAATTATTATTTAAATGAAAATATATTGGTAAAATAAAATTAGGGGCAAATTAGTCATCAAATAAACAATTAATTTGAGCGGTTACCTTCTTTTGAGGAAACCCAAATCTAATTGAATTTTGAAGATTCGATTTCGCAGATGCCTAATACCAAAAATTAGCGACAACCACGAATCAATTAGGGTCAGGAAGCTTGCCGAGCCTAGTTTTGAGTCGGCGGCGGATTATTGAGGTTTGGTGGGGTTTAAGGTTTGATGGTGGATGACGTCGGTGAGGATTGGGGCGACGGGTGGAGCTTGCGGTGGTGGTGGGTAGTGAAGGGGGAAAGGGGTTTTGAAGGCGGTGGATTTGGAGGAGGACTAGGATCGGCAACTTCTCTTTCATCGCCAAATTTTGCTTCAAGTTTCTGAACAACTTAAAGTTTTGATTTTTCTATGCTGCTTGGATATTATAGTAAGCTTATTAAGTAAGGATCTTATTGTTATGGTTTATGAACCTTGACTTGATGGTTCATGAACCAAATGTGTAAAAAAGCTGACTTTATGGTTCATGAATCGAATATACACAAGTGCTGAATCAACAATGTATTTTTGTATGACTTTGATTGGTATGGTTCATGAACCAAACATGTACAAAAGTTGAAACAACATTGTATTTTGTACAACCTTGACTATTATGGTTCATGAACCAAACACGTACAAAAGCTGAACCAATCGTGTATTTTTGTATAACATTGACTACTATGGTTCATGAACCAACCATATACAAAAGCTGAACCAAACATGTACGAAAGTTGGACCAAACATGTATTTTTGTACAACCTTGACTATTATGGTTCACGAACCAAAAAGGATTGTTTGTTTCTAAGATTAAAAAGGATTGTTACGAATTTTGTCGATTCATTCGAAATTCAAAAAATCAAAACTATCAATGGGTTACCAAAAAATTAGGAGATGATAAATGCAAAATATTTTATATATTTCGATTGTGTACAATTACTAATGTACCCTCTTTATTATTTAATGTAATTATTTTAGGCAATTAAATCTAGCCAATAATTAGATACTACGAATGGCTAGGATTTCGTTTCATGTTTCAACCAAGATGTCCCGTTTCATTTGATGCATTCTCTTTTTAATCGAGCCGTAAATTGGATTGGATCAACCGTTAACCCGTAATTATATTTTTTATTTAATTTTAAATTATAAAATTAGTTCTAAAAATCTGAATAATATATAATTTTTAATTTTAAACGAATTTTATTTAATTTTTAAATTATTTTTCATTGTGTTTATTTTAAATTTATTTATTTTTATTGATATATTTCTATTTTAAATGATATATTTTAATTATTTTAGAAATTTATTTTTAACTAATATATATTACGGTCCAGACTGGACCGTAAATTTCTTGGACTGGACCGGACCATAACCCGTAATTCCCAAAAATTAAGGACCGTGGACCGGACCGTGTTTGGACCAGGACCGGACCAGACCGTAAATTTACGATCGGTCCGGTCCGGGTTTACGGTCCGGTTCCATTTTGTGCATCCCTAGTTTTAATATGGATAAGGCACATCCATTAAATACGGAAATGGTAGTAAGATCACTTGACATTGAAAAAGACCCTTTCGCCCACGTTCTAAAACTGAAGAAATTTTGGGTCTATAAGTACCTTATTTCAGTGCAATTGGTGTTTTAATGTACCTTACTAATAATATCCGACCATATATTTCTTTTGCAGCTAATTTACTTGCACGATACGTCGCCCACAAAAAATATTGGAACGGTGTTAAACATATTCTACGTTATTTACGTGGAACAAGTGATATGGGCTTAATTTTAAAAGAACAAATGATATACAAAATAGTGAATTAATTGGTTATGCTGATGCGGATTAGTTATCTGATCCACACAAGGTTGTTTCCCAAACGGGATATTTATACACATACGGAGGAACAACAATTTCATGGCGGTCTTCTAAATAGAGTTTAGTGGCTACATCATCAAATCACGCAGAGTTGATTGTATTGTATGAAGCTGGACTAGAATGTGTTTGGTTCAGATCATTTATACATCATGTTAAGACCACTTGTGGAATACTATCAGGTAAGCAAAGTCCAACAACGATATACTAGGATAATGCTGCTTGTATAGCCCAAATAAAGGAAGGATACAATCAAAGTTGATAGAACGAAGCACATATCTCCGAAGTTCATACAATCCAACAAAAATTTGGCAGACTTATTTATTAAGGCATTACTGAGCTCATACATGACATTGAAATGTGTAAACTTAGAGACATCTTGCATTAAGAGGGGAGTATTTTGGTTGTGCTTTTTTCCCTTCCTTTGTCTTTTTTCCCATTGGATTTTTCGAAGGAAAGGATTTTAACAAAGCAGTACATACACCACAATGCACACAAGGAGAACTATTTATGCAAGTCATCCAAAGGGAGTATATTCATAACCTTCTACTTACTTACATTAAGCTACATTATTAACTTATTTATTCCTTGAGTAACTCCTCATCTCGATCAATCCTATAAGTAGAGGTGTCTTCATTTGTAATTGACATTAAGAAATAAAATACAATTCATAATCTTATAACAAATTTCTCATTATCACCCCTCAAACACAAACATTAAATTCAACATGTTAACCACTAAACTATCATATTCTTGTGCTTAATTGAGTGGTTAAAGCATCTCTAAAAAACATGCAAGGTAAATTTAATATTATTATTTTGTAAGTTGTTTAAAATGTGCGTGTTGAAGACATTCACTCAACAATAAGAGATGATAATATACAAGAATGGATTTCCTAAATGTTTGTAACATTTTACTCATTAGCCACATTTACAATGTAATGGTTAATGCATTTAGGAAAACTATTATGTTGAGTTACGCTTATATTAGTCTCGAACTTGCTTTTTATGACTTCATATTCACCAAAATGTGCAATCTTCTGCAATTCATTATAGTTTTAACATTTTTAAGAATTTCAGATTTACGTTTGACAAATGCAATTCCTGCTATTTTTGTATTTGGAGATTCTTTGCTTGATCCTGGGAATAATAATTATATTAAAACATTAGGGAAAGCCAATTTTAAACCTAATGGGATTGATTTTGGTGGGCCAACAGGAAGATTCACAAATGGTAGAACCGTGGTTGACATTTTTGGTAATCACTCTTTCGTTTAAGTCTTAACTTTCAAATATTTCATTTTTAGAGTGAAATTTGGCATAAATCCAGGTCAACTGATCGGTGTTAATGGCTTCATCCCGCCTTACATGGCTCCAAGTACAAAAGGGTTTATTGTGTTAAAAGGTGTTAATTATGCATCAGGTAGCGCTGGAATTCTCAATAGCACTGGAAAAATAGCTGTAAGATATCTAAAAATGAAAAGTCTTTTTTTAATGAAAGATTTGTTGTTTATGGAGTAATTTAGTACTTCTAACACATGTGTCAGTTATTCTGTAAAATTGAAACAGATCAAGAATATCAACATGGATGCACAACTTAGTTACTTTTTAAAAACGAGTGAATCCATAAGATCAATGATTGGAAAATATGCTGCACAAAAACTGCTAAATACAAATGCCTTATTTATGGTGGCAATTGGAGCAAATGATTTTATCCTTAACTATCTCCTTCCAATCATATCCAGACGTAAGCAAGGTCGTATCTCTCCTCATGAATTTGTATACACCTTGATTGAAAGACTCAGAATACAACTCAAGGTAAAAAAATTATCCTAAATCTTTTCTAGAGTCTTGAAGACATTCTAAAATTGTTATCTACAGAAATTATATGATATGGACGCAAGGAAATTTATCGTGTCAAATATCCCGCCTATCGGATGCACTCCAGCCATGAAAGATACAAATCCTACAACAGGCCCAGATCGTTGTTTTGAACGTGCAAATATGTTGTCTCAAATGTTTAACAGCCGGCTCGAAAAACTTATATCTGAATTGAGGAAGGAACTCAAAGGATCTACTTTTGTATATGTTAATATATACCACATATTCTCAAGCATCCTTCAAAATCACAAATCGTATGGTAGAAATCTCATTCCTTGCAATGAATGTGAGATTACGTATTTTGTTAGGTAAATTTTATATTTGACATGCTTTTTTCTACAACAGGATTTGATAATGCAAAATCAGCATGTTGTCGGTTTTTGGGAAAGTATGGGGGGGTATTCTCATGTCACCGTCTCTCCCGCATATGTAAAGACAGATCTAAATATGTTTTCTGGGATGGTTTTCATCCGTCTGAAGCCGTCAATGTAATCGTAGCCAAACATGTTCTTGACGGTAAAGCCCCTGATGTCTCGCCTATAAATGTTCGCCAACTCCTAAAGTGTCAAACAAATTGGGAAGTTTTGCAATAAGTGAAGCATGTGTGTGCTAATGAATACAGATTTAAAAACTGTACAAACTTGATAGTTCAATAGTTGAGCCACACTCATACTCCAATTAAAGTCTTATGTTTGATTTGACAAGTAGACTAGCAAGTCACCTGAAGACCGATTACTTGACTGTTCGTTAACAAATTCATGAAAAGGCTTGATTCAAAATTTAATATGATGTGACCCAATTAAGTGGGTTTTGGACCATTTAATTTAGTTACGATTTAAGATTTTTTGTTGTTTTCTATATAAAATATTTTTATTGTTTTGTAAGACAACTTTTTAATATTGAATAAACAAAATTAGGATTTTCTTTTGTCAAATTTTCGGTATTTTTATTGAAATCAATGAATCTTGGTTATCAACTTCTCTGCATTTTGCGGAATCAACGAGTTGTTGACACTTATCCCTCCTATCCGCCCGCCATGTACGCTGCATCACAATATCTTATATCAAAATAATTCAATATCTTTAGTTTTAATTGTACTTCCTCTTGTTCTAACAAAAAATTAGAATTGAGCCTTAGTTTGCCATCTAATAATGTTTCATTTCAAGTGTACATCTGATGTATATTAAACATGAAACGACATATAGTCTCAGTTAAGTTTATAATAAAATGATGTAACTTTAACTGTATAATATTAATCCAAAATTGGATCCATCCCATTTTTTAATGTTTTCAAATGTATTGGTATTATGATTTTGATACTAGTTATTTAGGCTTAATGTTATTCAAGTAATGAATTAAACAATATTCCTTTTGTATCTTTCTTCCTCCCTGCTTCCACAAAACCCTAATGTGTTCTCAACTATTCTACTCTTCTTCTATCATTCTTTGTTGTATTCATTATATGAATTTAAATCATTTCAGATTTCTAATAATTAGGGTTTAGTTTCCATATGACCTTTCTAAAGGAGTCAACAAGAGGAAGGGGTGAAAGAATAAAAAAAGCGAAGAACAAACTTGGGCAACCCAGCCTAGCTATGACTTGTGCTTGGAATCATTTCCGCAAATCGCAACGACCAAGCTTAGAACTCGAGTTCACCAAACGAAGACTTGTATGTATGATCATAACTAAATATGCCTAATGATTTATGAATAACCTGAAAAAGTTGAATCAAGGCCAATATGATTTATGAACATGTCAGGCATTGGTTGAATAGCATTTTGATTATTAGCAGCTGGGGCTTGGGGTATATATATTCATAATATCGGGGAGGTGCAGCCAGCTAGCTAGCTAGCTAGCTGGATACACATGGGCCGGGAACATTAGAGATCCTAGCTAGCACACCACCAGATGCATAGGGATCATATGGCCGGGTTGTATAGAGTTTGTGTATATTCATAGCCTAGACACAAATTAATATACACATATTATTCAGACAACTACTTATTGAAGAATCTAATTATTATTCAGACAAGTACTTATTGAAGAACTAAAATTATTTATGTTTCAAGAACAATAATCGATACGTACACATTATAAGGGTTATAGAAAAAAGTGAAAGGTTTAGAAGGACATGCATCTTTTGGTAAGACGGAAGGACATGATCTCAGTCGTTAATTTTTATCAATCAAACGATTGATATTGATAACTGTCAATTACCAACCGTCCGTGTTTTTTGCAACGGCCACAAATGTGTTTTTTTATCTCACAAAATTCACATGTATTTAGAACACAACTCTAGAAAAAAAACAATAATTATCTATTTGCAAAATAATCATCAAAAAATAGTCTATTTGCAAAATACTCCGTTAGTATCAATTTCAACGACCAATCACTTAGCGTCCGTTATTCACGAAAACACAAATCTACAGACGGCAGGTTAACGCCGTCAAAAACTCGAGGTTTATAAACCAAGAAGCGATCGCATCTCAATCTCTATCAAATTCTGGTTTGCATTTGACGTCGAAGACGCAGAGGATCCGACGTCCCCGATCACGCTCACCAGATCCGTTCCCTTCCTCCAGGTTTGGATCTAACAATCTCCGACTGTTCTGATTGTCAGTCTCGTTTTGATATCTCGTGATTTTATGTTGGTTTCGATGTTTTGGATTTCGTAACCCTAGAATGTGGATTTTGTGATTTTAGTATGATTTTGTTCTGATGCGGGGGTTTTGTAGTGCATCATTGGTGTTTGGGTAATGAAGTAGGATTGGAGTTTTTTGTAATGGATTTGTGTACATCTTGCTGAATGAGGTGGACATTGATATGTAATTTATGATATGGCGATGTGATCGTAAAAGTAATGCTGAGATTTGAAAATGAGTGTTGCATGGTGTCATTAGAATGACAATCAAATGTGAGTTGCTTCTCAATGTTGGAATTGGTTGGATAGGAAAAAGTTGTGCTCGACTTTGTTGGATGATGAGGAGAAAATGAATTTGCTGATGATCTGAATCGTGACGGTTATTGTGTTGAACAGGTGCCAAAATGGGGTTGAGTTTTGCCAAGCTTTTCAGCCGGCTGTTTGCTAAGAAAGAGATGAGAATACTCATGGTTGGTCTTGATGCTGCTGGTAAAACCACAATTCTGTACAAGCTTAAATTAGGTGAAATTGTGACAACAATTCCCACAATTGGTGAGTTTCTAACTTCTGACAATTCTTAAAGGGAAATAGACTCTATCTTTGATATTGTTTGTTGGCTTTACTTTTTTAACTTCTAACTTGTTATTGTCAGGATTTAATGTTGAAACTGTTGAATACAAGAACATTAGCTTTACAGTTTGGGATGTCGGGGGCCAGGACAAGGTATGTTGTATATTCTTAAGGGAATAGTTCATTTCTGCTGATCCCCTTGTGGCTCTGTAAAGTCATGGGTCCTTGGAGGTAAGGGAACCATAAACAAATTTAGCCGAGAGAAAAATAAGTTCCTTATACCATTTAAGACTTGCCATGTATATTGTTAGATGGAGAGTTAGACATTTTATTTTTTATTTTTGTTGAGTGTTGAATGCTCGAACCAAACGTGAGTCATAATGTTGTTCCATTATTATTTGATCGTTATGAGTGGGCGACGTTTTCTAGAATTGTGCTTAGTCAATACATTCAATCTAGCAGCAACAAATGAAAATCGATGCTAAGTGTTTGTTTGGTTTGCGCCTTGGTGAATCTCAACTATAGCATTCAATTGCCTTTCAGATTCGACCACTGTGGAGACACTACTTCCAGAACACCCAGGGGCTTATTTTTGTGGTTGACAGCAATGACAGGGACCGTGTGGTTGAAGCTAGGGATGAGCTGCACAGGATGCTGAACGAGGTGTGTAAACTTCATTTCAAATCTTAAGCGCTCGTAGATTACCGGAAAAATGTTAAGACTGATAGATGTTGGCGACTTACCCTTCTATATCTATACAATGTCTTAGTTAACTATCCTTTTATACTTATGTATTTACTACGTATAGGATGAACTGAGGGATGCTGTGTTGCTTGTGTTTGCCAACAAACAAGACTTACCAAATGCCATGAATGCCGCTGAAATCACTGACAAGCTTGGGCTTCATTCCCTGAGACAGCGTCACTGGTAAGTTGGATTCCTTCTGTAAGGAATCAACAAGCACATTCTCCCTTAGATATGTATTTTCATTATCCTCATGGTATCTCAGGTATATCCAGAGTACATGTGCAACTTCAGGAGAGGGCTTGTATGAGGGATTGGACTGGCTCTCCAACAACATTGCTAGCAAGGTATGCAATTCCTACACCTCGCAATATTTTGTTCCCTTTGTTGTCAAGGTCCTTATTCTGGTTCCAACTTTGCATTTTCAGGCATAGACTCATTAGTTGGCAATTTGAAGATCTACCGAGGCCTTAGCCTTTGTTGGGACTTAGGAGGTGCCATCAGAATTATATCGCCAGTTTATTTGGCATGAATCTTCAGTATGTTATATGTTTTTGTAATGCTTGTACTCTTAGCAGAATCTTTTTGAACATGTATCCTTAACAAATGAGTTGCTTGTTTCCTACTGTGTCACTGTGTGCATTCGGGAAATGATATTTAAGAATAATAAGACTGAAGTGGGGCCTACTCTCCAAAACATTATTCATGGCAGCAGTGTGTATTTCGCGGTCAAAGTTCTCTGATCAGGGCAAGTAATTTTAGCTGGGTTACAATTTTAATTTATAGGGAAAATTACAAAAACATGTCCTGGACTACCACACAATTTCAAGTTGAGGACCGCACTATCTCAATTTTCAAATTAAGGACCGGACTACCTTAATTTTCAAATTAAGGACCGGACTACCTCAATTTTCAAATTGAGGACCGGACTACCTCAATTTTCAAATTGAGGACCGAACTATCTCAATTTATTTAGCTATAATTATCAATATAATGAATAAACCACTGAAATTTATTTGTCAACGGTTGAGATTAAAGTTGGTTATGAATAAAAATGGGTGGTTGAATTTGCAAAAAATATAGTTGTCCTCCTCGAACTTTTCCCTTAATTTATATACTCATTATATAATTAAAGTTCAAGAACGATATTTTACTTTTGATTAGACTGTGAGATAAATCTCCACCGTTGATTATTAATAATCTAACGGATGTTAATAAAAAAATAACTGTCAAATCCATCAACTCATATGTATTGCAAATTCAGCCGTCAATTTAATTAAAAACCAACGACTAAGATTGTCATTTGGTTTATGAAAATATATGATCTCTTGATCTTAACCCCTCATTATATAAATTCCATTCACCAGAAACTAATCATTTTAGTTATACATATTTGACTAATTAAAAATAGAATGCATTCATTATAGATAGTCTAGACTGTATTTTGTAATTTATTATTTTTAACTCAAGGATCTTCATATCTTAATTTGATCGATTAAGAACATCAATTAAGAAAATTCAATACTAACATATAACTATATATTCTAATTTCTAACATCATCAATTTATATAATGAGTATATAAATTAAATATTGGATCTAAGAGGATGGATAAATAGATGTGAGACTTCAATTATTTCATTATATTGATAATTATACCTAAATAAATTGAGATAGTCTGGTCCTCAATTTGAAAATTGAGATAGTCCGATCCTCAATTTGAAAATTGAGATAGTTCAGTTCTCAATTTGAAAATTGAGATAGTCCAGTCCTAAATTTGAAAATTCAGGTAGTCCGGTCCTCAATTTGAAATTGTGTGGTAGTCCAGGACATGTTTTTGTAATTTTCCCTAATTTATAATGACTTTCACATTATGTAAAACTTTTGATTTCTACTGTGTCTTATTATATTCAATAGTAAAACATGTGCAATAGAAATAACAAACAAGTTCCAATTCTTATTCTGCGACATATGATCTCATTATTTCAAATCACGAGATCCATATTTCTAGATGATCCCGCTATTTGAAACTGCGGGATCCTTAAAAAGTTTAAAACGCACCGTTTCGATGCATACGTGTTACGTCACATAGGATCCAATGACATTTTGAAAATGCGTTGATAACATAACAGACAAAAATTATATGATGCATTGATAAAGTACAATCAACAGATATAAATGGGTTCTATGAATCTATCAAAATAGATAGATCCATATAAGTAAATGTCAGTTTTCTTATAACCTTGAACTACCTTTTACAAAAATAGCTAACATTTCCCGGTATATATTAAGAATTGCAGCAGCTTCAGCAGTGGCTTTTCCTTGGACCAGCTGGGTGTGCTGTGCTGCACGCCACTTCACCTTTTTCTTCTGTCCATACACACCTACGCAATAAAAAGGTATTATTAACACATGCAGTGCATATTAAAATCCGGCCTTTTGTGATCACATTGCTGCATGCATCCAATATTCTTCATCACTTAATTTCCCCAGGCCTAGCGTTTTACTATGACTTTTTAGGTATATAAATGAAGTATGAACTCCTTGTGCGTCATTTACTGATTTACATGATGACAATGTTGAATGATTCTCTAGCTTCAATAAGTATTTATGATGGTTATCCATAGGGTGGGGTGCTTGGGCCAACCAAGGGGAGCTCATGTGGCCAAGATGGCTAAAGATTGCTACTTCTCCCCCAACAACCACAAGACACATCCAATGTGTATATACTGGAAAGATACAGTTCACCATCGATCTTTGCTAGCTAGCTAATCCATGGAGGAGTGCATATCATATATGAGCTAGCTAGGTGTCTTGTTAAAAGTAGTTGGTGAGTGTAGCCTTAAATTTGTCCCTCATATCATTTCATGGAACAATAATTCATTTCAGATACATCACATTCTCAGTTTTTGTCCTTTACGTCTCTCTGAAATCCTCTGATTCCACTAGCTCTCTAATTCTTAACTTTTTCCATAACTAACAACCATGTTTTGACTTGGTCGGAATGCCACTGAATAATTCATTCTTTTCTTTTACTTTCAATTTGCAGATGTACCTTTTACTGAATAAGTTTTAGGAATCACAGAGTAACCAACTCTGATGAACATCGGCTCGTAAATAGTTCTGATCGAAGACGCGGAGAGAATGCAGTAATATACCACTCCATGACGAGGCTGGAGATGCACTAATATTGATTGTAAGAATAAACCAGTATATATTATAAAGTAGTTTGTCAAGAAAGGAAAAAAAGTTTCACAAGAGTATTCTAAAAACAACAGCCTTGCAAGTAACACCAAAAGATTTTGACTCTTTTTGGTTGATCATTTTCAGGTTCAAAACTAAGCAACAAAGAATAGACACAAAGGGACCAGAGCCTCTAAACTTCTTTCAACTCTCCTTCCATAACTTAGCAAGCTGCAAGCCTTTCTTTTGTGCAGAATTCTGACCATTTAGTATCAAAATGAGAGACATAGCTTCCTGTTTCGGAGAATATGCAGTCAGCGTCGCAGACACCGCATCCTGCGCTAGCTCAAGCACACAAGTCTCGGGTTCCGCAATCCAAGATACATCCACAAGCCTCTATGAAATCACTTTGTCAACACAAAAGAAGCTCATGATCACTGTCACATGGTGCAAAACACAGACAAGTCGAGGACTTAGCATCAGCTTTGAAAATTCTTCATTGCAGACATTCAAGCTAAACACCAGCTCCATGTTTAAAAGAATGAAGGGGGCTAAAGTCATAGAGTCGAAAAGTACTAAAGCACAAGTGTTATGGGATCTTTCTGCAGTTAAGTATCAAAATGGGCCAGAGCCAGTTAATGGGTATTATGTCCTGGTCATGATTGATTCAGAGCTTGGATTGAGTTTAGGTGACATGGCCAAGGATGAAGCCAATAAGAGGATCAAAAAGGGAGCTTTTAAGGCAAGAACTTCATTAGTGTCGTGCAGAGAGCAGTGCAGTGGGAGCACTGTGTACTCAACCAAGGCCAGATTCTCCGACACTGGTGCTCTTCATGATATTTCTATTCGATACATCGGAGAAGTCCAACCATCTTTGTCAGTCTGTATTGATAAGAAGACAGTTATTCAGGTAAAACGATTGAAGTGGAACTTTCGGGGAAATCATAACATTTTTATTGATGGATTGGAGATTGATGTCTTGTGGGATGTTCATGACTGGCTATTCAATCCAGCTTCCGGGTATGCTGTTTTCTCATTCAGGGCCACAAATGGTGTCCAAAAACGCGCATTGGACTTACTCTGATCACAAGTTATATCCGAAACACCAAGACAAACCAGCTGATTTCTCCTTAGTCATCTATGCATGTAAGACCTCAAATCCATCCCAAAAATAGCAGCATCTTGCTCCTGTCTGCATTTCTACTGCTACTAAAATCCCAAGTCAAAAGGTAACATAAAATGAGCTGTTGGTATTTGGAAATGTTTTGTTGTTTTGGATGCATTAGCACATAGTGATTTTAGCTGATATCAGTAAAGATAGATTACTGCATCTACCCTTGACAATGATAAAGATCACAGTTGGGTTTGTCTCCTTTATTAGTCTTGAGAACAGTTGGGTTTTGGCCAGCGAATCAGGGCTTGCTGCACCTAGCAATTTAGATGCAACCCATGACAGATGTGTCAGCATGAGGAGTTTACTATCTCATTTGTTTGTGAGTGTTACACTTGCCTTATTGTTATGATATGGTTGGATACCAAAAACAATTTCATGATTGAGTTCTAATTGCTTGTAGCTTTAGGTTACATGTTTCTTGCAATACCCAACTTAAAATGGTGTGTTAATCAATGAATGATACAACTAGTGGCAACAAACCTAACACACTGTCTAGTTTTATTGTTTGGGTGAGACTTTTGATTCTCTTGAAGGCCAAATATATTGCTAGAATTGGCAGTAATACTTATGATACAAATTATCAAGTTTTACAAGTTTGTCAACATGTGTATCAATCTGTGAAGATGCATCTATTCCTATATTTCAATGCAGAAGTAATGAGACCAGTGCATAGAATGTAATCTTCTTCAAGACCCTGATTCCTGAGCTTCCCAGATACAACTTTGTCCACTATGGCAATTGGCAACAATGTTAAATTTCAGTGTTAGCTAATTAGGATCAAGATTAAGTTGTTCCAAGAGAGATGGATAGGAGAACTAATGCTGAGTGCTTACCACAGTATGGTATATATGAGACAGAACAATTTCAACCCGACACCACACGAACAATTTGCATTAAGCCCCCTATACTCCGGACACAAATCACGCTTAATGATACCTTCATGTCCATTATGTATTCATTGTAACTTTTTTGATTATTAAGGAAAAATTATCAAAATATTAGGTTTGAGTTATGTTATTTCGTTTTTGTCATATTTGAGTTTCAATTTCAAAATTTTCACCTTTTTAATATCGCACGGTTTGAAATTGCAGATTCGTGAAGAAAAAATGACATGACATTTTGATCCTATGTGGCGTGACATGCCTATGCCAAAACGACGTGCTATGAAATATTTAGGGATACCGCTGCAAAATCGCGGGTACACCTAGTTTAGGGATCTTTTTCCCTTCGTCGGTTTGGAACATCATCTGTTATTGTTTAATTATATTGAAATTGCGTATTTATTGTTATTGGAAAAAGATTTAGTTGGTTTGAGTTAATATGATGTACTTAAGATTGTGTTGTGTGATTTTGTTGAAATTGTGTTGATATGGTGTATATAGATATGGTGTTATAGATATGGTGTATATGTCCACTTTTGAAACATTGGATGATGATAAGATCAAATATGAGTATGATAGGGATGAGATGGAATAGTTAGAAATGATGTCCAGTGATTCATCTGTGTTGATTCCATAATCGTATTTCGCTCAATTTTATTGGCTCACTAATCTGGCATTTAGATCCGCTATATATGTGCTTGGAATAAAAATAAGCTATCGAATGAATTCATTGGTGATTATCCTGTAAATCAAAATGATTATTCTTTGTTGGTTGGGAGGAAATGGGAGTCGAAAGAGGAAGCTAAGTATTCGGTTCAACAATATTTGATTACGAACGGAGTTGAGTACAAGACTTGTAGGTCGACTCCTGATGTCTTGGTATGCACTTGTAAAAGGGTTGGGTTAAATTGTATATGGCAAATTAAGATCCGAAGAAGACAGAAAGTGGATTATCGGGCGCTTGTTGAGTATATAAGAGATCATACTTATTTTTAGATCTCGGATTTTGCGAGATAACATTCATCTGAACAAAACGATTATTGCTAGACAATATTTGGATGTTTTGAAAGAGAAGCTACGTTTAGAGACGCAGAAAATTCAAATGTATGTTCGTAAGGACTTTGGCTATACCGTTAGCTATCTCATAACGTAGCAAGCGAAACAAGAAGCGATGACACTTGGGAAGAAAGTTTTCCTAAGCTCCCTCAGTTGTTTCAGAGTATACAAGATAGAAATACAGGAATCGTGTATTTTGAGCGTTCGTCCTTCTATTAGGGGGTTTGAGCAATGTCGCCACTTATCATTATTTGAGGCATACATTTGTATGAGAAATATAACGTAAGATTGCTTGTTGTCATTGCTTTGAATGTGGATAATCAGCTACTCCCTTTAACATTTGCATTGGTTGAGACTGAAAATATCTCTGACTGAAAATGATTCATGAAATATATTAGGGATGGTGTCACCGGGGGAGGCACAAGAAAATTTTGGTAGCAATGAACACCATCGAGGAGTGGAAACCTCCCCGTGGATATCATAGGTTCTGTCTTCGACATTTGAAGAGCAATTTGACTCGTAGTAAAATTGAGCCTCTCTTAAAGGATGAATTAGGAAGAATTGATTATATCATGGATAAGGTGAAATTTGGACAGCTTACGCTACTTTGCCTGGATGTTTGCATTCGAAACCAAATATAAAAGAGTGGTTGAAAGATATTCCATTAGAACAATTGACTGTTGCGTTCGACGGGGACGTAGATAGTGTTCTATCACTGCGAAGTCATCTGAGTGTTATAACAATTCTTGAGGGGTTATCGAGATCTACTTATTTGCGTCCTGATTAATTTTACTTTCATGCAATCGAATGAGTATGTTGTCGCGTATCGAGCATGTACAAAAACTATCCTATTCCATTCTCACTAAAGATTGTTTATCGGAAACAAACGAAGGGATCTCAATTTATGACGTCATTATTGGTTAAATAAAAATATATGGTATAAAGTATCTTATCTTCGAAACGAAAGTAAAAACATAGCAACCATGTCGTCGCTCCACGTCACCGCCGCTAATCTCAAACTCATCGCTCCTTCAACCGGCCGGATTCCTTTGCCGAGGAGGCTGTTCTCGAGCTCCATCAGATGCGAAGTTTCAACGGCGTTGGAAAACCGAGTCACTACGGTGAAGAACGGAAACGATTCGCTGGAGATTTGCAGAGTCGTTAATGGAATGTGGCAGACGAGCGGAGGGTGGGGGAGAATCGACCGAGACGACGCCGTTGATGCTATGCTTCGCTATTCTGATGCTGGACTCTCCACATTCGACATGGCCGATCACTGTAATCTTTTCTTATCTCCATCCATTTTGAAACCCTGGCTTTGGTTGTTTTTATTGTTTTTGTATTTTTCTTGGGATGAAGACAAATTATTGATGACGTAGTCTACTTAGCTTGAATTAAATATGTGGATTGTAACAAATGGTGGAGATTGGAAAGGTCTGGAACTTCCGCACCTTGGATACTGATAGAGCTCATCCATTGTGATAAGTTTTTTGTCTGGTTATGGAGGGGTTGTTGGTGGTGCATAGTTTGGTGGGCATGTTTGGGATTCACTCCACTCAAGTTGGGGCACTTGATTGTGGGAGTGAGTGGAGGAGGGTTAAGAGGGGAAGGTGTGTGGTGAGGTGTGGGGTAGTGGATGATGAGAAGGTGAGGGCAGTGGTTAAGAATGGGACGGATTCGTTGGATATATGTAGAGTTGTAAATGGAATGTGGCAGACAAGCGGAGGTTGGGGAAAGATTGAGAGAGACAGTGCTGTTGATTCGATGCTTAAATATGCGGATGCTGGGCTGAACACTTTTGATATGGCTGATATATGTAAAACAAAGAAATACACGATCATTATTACTTGTATATTGATTCTTTGATTAATCCTTGAGCATCATGCCGGTTTCTGTTTTGTGCATTTTCATATCATATCTCCTCGGTATATAGATTGTATAATGTGCTAGTTGTTTTTCTGATCCCAGATGGTCCTGCTGAAGATCTGTATGGAATCTTCATTAACAAAGTCCGCAGAGAGAGACCGCCTGAGTATTTGGAGAAGGTCAGAGGGTGAGTTACCATCCTTAGCAGGTTATTTTATGTTCATCATTACTTACATGAGTAGCAATGTTTCATGAACAATGATCTATAAGTAAGTTATGCTCACCATTTGTTTCTGCAGTCTCACAAAATGGGTTCCATCTCCTGTTAAAATGACAAGTTCTTTTGTAAGGAACAACATTGACATTTCACGTAAGAGAATGGACGTCGCATCCTTGGACATGCTACAATTCCACTGGTACAGTTTTCTTTTTCCTCTCAAATTTATGCTAAGCTGAACATTTTCACTGTGAAAAATATGTTGCCATTTCACTCTTTCTTTGATTAGTAACTTCAGTGTTGTTACAAGAATGAGTAAAGAAGCATGTCTTTTTAAGACAATTGGATTGTTTGTATCTATAAATTTAATATGATTATGGGGCCATTATCTGGCCTCCAACCTTGTCAAATGCTTTTAGTTCATATAAACTTTATATTTTTCACATACTAAAATTACGTAGGAAATAAAAAATAATTATATTGATATATCCTATCGCTATTTTGAGCTAATACAATTGTCTGATAGTTTATCTGACCAGCAAACATTTCTGCTGTGGGTTCTAGGTGGGATTACTCGAACACTGGCTATCTCGATGCTTTGAAACACCTCACTGATTTGAAAGGAGAAGGTGAACTTTATATTCACCATATCTGATATGAAACTATTGATTGCAATATGACCCGGATTTTATGTGATTACTTCAGCTGTGATGTGCAGGTAAAATAAAAACTATTGCTCTAACCAACTTTGATACGGAGAGGTTACAGATTATCTTGGAAAATGAGATTCCAATAGTCAGCAATCAGGTAAATCTTATAGTTTTTGACTTCCTAGTGGATATCTGGCTTTTATTGTTCTCCGGTATTCATAAGCATGACTCCCAGGTTCAACATTCTATTGTTGACATGCGCCCCCAGCAAAAGATGGCAGAGCTTTGCCAGCTTACTGGAGTACAGTTGATAACGTATATTTCTTGTTTCTCGCAGTTTTGCTCTTGGACTTTTTTCATGTAGTTCGCAACTTTGCATTTCTTTTTATTCAGAGCTCTATATGGTAACCGTTAAATGAAGAGTATCCTTTTAACTATTTGATTATGCAGATATGGAACTGTAATGGGTGGCCTGCTTTCTGAGAAATTTCTCGACACCAACTTGTCCATTCCATTTGCTGCCCCCCCTTTGAACACTCCCTCACTTCAAAAGTACAAAAGGGTATGGCTTTTGAATAATGGTAGACATTTTTGCAAATATATTACATGTGTAAGTTATAATCCTAATTGGCCAATGAATTGATCATTACGAAACATATATTGTCGTAAGAGCTTCAATAACGGGAATGGGATGATAGCTTCTTTATTGAATAAAATGGCGACTGAGGTGTATCTTAAGAAATAATTATTGTGTGGCAGATGGTGGATGCATGGGGTGGGTGGAGTTTGTTCCAGACTCTTCTAAAGACACTAAAAACAGTGGCTGTTAAGCATGGGGTTTCAATCCCAACAGTCGCTGTTAGATATATTCTAGACCAGGTAAGTCACTTACCTCGTCTTAAATCAACTAATCTGTTACTGTATTTGAAGTTGGAATTGTTTCCAGCCCTCTGTGGCAGGATCAATGGTTGGGGTGAGACTTGGATTATCAGAGCACATTCAAGACTGCAATGCAATCTTTTCTATCGCTCTGGATGAAGAAGATGTAAACAGCATTCAAGCAGTGACAAAGAAAGGGAAAGATTTGATGAGAATAATCGGTGACTGTGGGGATGAGTACAGACGTGCATGAGATTGCTCTGTGTCGTTATAATTATCGAGAACTGTTACGCCCAATTAAAATAGGCAACTGATTTATCATATATACAACGGCTTACGATATGAACGTTTGGTTTTGTATACGAAGTTTCGCACTGCACTACTACTGATGGTTGATTCTAGAACCTCTAATTTTTGGTTGTCAAAAAAGGTTGATAACTGCCGCTAGTGAGAACAAAGCCAGCTCACTGCAGCTGCCGATGGGAGAAAGCTGGTGAATATACCATTGCGTTAATGTGGCACCAAATGGTGGCCTTAGGTATGTCACCATTTATGTTTGCGAGTAGGCCGTTTAAATCTTATTGTGTGCTGCTAAATTGTTCTGCTTTTTTAGTGAAAAATATTGTTACGAAGAAATTGTTGACTTTCTTTACATCTTTCCCCAACACTTTGTGACTTTAAAAATAAATGTGCATTATCATTAGCTGCCCAGCTTACTTACACTGATGTATTATTGTATGTGCATGTCAGGCATTTTTATCAAGTTGCTATAATATAAATGCTTCATTATTTTACATGTTTGTTGTATGTTCGTAGAACCAATATACCCTTTATCACCTCATATAAGAGACTGATGTTTCACATATTACCGTCTAATTGTTACCAAATTGATCTGTACTGCTATGATCTGACCTGGGTATGAAATCATTGAAATGGTCTGTGGAAAACAACAATGTATAAGAAGGTTCAGATTCATATTCAATATTATGTTGGCACTTGGGAGGGACGGTAGTAAGCCTTCTTATAAGTTTAAAACTTTATCTTCCTTTTCATAACAAATTTTTTCAGTTGCAGTGTCAACTAAATATTTTTCTTTTGGCATTCTCTTCTAATTAATTCTGCTCTTTTTCTCAGTTGAGGCTAATTGTTACCTGCAAAATTATACTACTTATCACGCTACTTATCACGTACTCCCTCCGTCCCAATTTGAGTGATCCATTTGAGAACTTTCACGGTTTTTAAGAAAATTGAAAAATGTGAGATAAAAAGTAAGAAAGAGAATGAGTGGGATAAAAAGTATGAAAGAGAGTGTAAATGTATAGGTAAAAAAGTTTCTATTTTAGGAAATGGGAAGATCATTTTGGGACATCCAAAAAGGAAATGAGACACTCATAATGAGACGGAGGGAGTAGTTGATTATTGTTCTAAAATTTTGATGGGACTGCTAATAAATAGAATATTGTATTTAAATGTTTTTGTATGGAGGTCATAATCATAGTATTCACGTCGTCACCCAGTCGACGACAAGAAGTCCCGGCGCAAATATGTTCCGTCGTCGAGCTCGCCGGGACGATCCGCGGACCCTAAAGGATTTTTTCCGCGGACCCTTAAGAATTAAATTTAATTCTTAAGGGTCCGCGGAAAAAATCCTTTAGGATCCGCGGATATGTAAATTAATTTTAAAAATACATCCTAAATTACGAAAAATTGTAGTAAAATATACCCAGAAATCACTAATTAATTTATTTTTACAATATATCAGTATTATTTCAAACTAAATAAATATTTTTTTACATATTAAATACATATTACGCCGTAACGTCATGTATCGTCTAGACTGTCGCCATATCGACTAGACTGCTTGGCGGTAGATTAGCGTCATGATTCGCCGAGGCGCCGTAAAAACTATGGTCATAATCATGCATAGAGAATATCAGCTTGTCCAATTATTTTTGAAAGTCTTCTACTTGGGCACAGTTTGAAAATCCCTTGTTTTACTCAAATGTTTGGAATGGAGTCAACACGAATGAAATGTTTCACACTTGAAGTTACTTGCTTACAGTTACAGAGGCTGCAACCCCCTACAGGCCTACAGTCATAAACAGAACACCATGTGATGACTTCAGTTATTGAAAGAGGGGTGTCCTTCTTTCAAAGCTCACTGAAGACATTTTTGGTGATCCCTTGATCTCCCAAAATAGTGAATTCACATTTCCAAGGAGGTTCACATCAAACATGTCCTTTGGCTTAGGACTAAACTCTTACCTGTACGGCTGTACACTGTACTTCCTTGCTTTTAAGGGTAAGAGCCATTCTTATTACTGTAGATACTGCAGCCACATTTATAGTAATCGTGTCATTGATATCTATATATGATAATGATGCAGAGTTCAGAAGCATTGCTTCTTTAGCTGGGCTGTCAGTACTCAACCTGACAAGTACACGGCACAGTCAGCAGAGGAAATGGTGGAGCAAATTTGAAAGTGTGCACTACCCGTAACTGGTAAAAATCTTATCACATGGAGACCTGTTTTAGTGCCTCCATAGTCCATATATAATTCTGTTGCAGATCCATGTTTGGTTCCATATTTGCCTACCTTTATCCATTTTTACAATTTGACATTTTAAGTGGTTTTCTGATGTGCAACAACTCCAGCAAGTACAATGTTGATAGAAATATCTCTAGTGACAAATTGTTAAAAGGATAAATGGTTGCCGGTACAAGATACAATTTTGGGTTTTTAAGACTCTGAAATCACAAGTTACTGCTAATGGCGGATACTAAAGACACAGAAGAATGTTAAACTGCTAATCACAAGTTGCTCCAATGCTAACGCTTTCTGGCTGCAGTTTCTCTCTGGGCATTGAAATACAGTGCTGCAACTGGGACCCCAAGGCTGTTGAGATCCGCAAAGTTGCGTGTAATGAACCCGTCTCTTGTGGTAGGAAGTGTGAATATCATCCCTCTGTGTTTCTGCTTGAACAGCACAAAAACATACCTGTGAATGCCTATCTTTGGCTTCGGCATTTCATACTGCACCACCTCCCTTCCTATACATTTATCCCAGGTACACGTCAAATGCATACATATATGATAAATATATCTTACTTGGCAACACATTTCCTTACCGAATGTGCTGTTTGTTGTGCCTGGGATATCAGTGACAATCCTGCAGTTCAAGAATCTCATCATGCAAGCTACAATGGGGAAAGTGTTTCAAGCAATGGAGATGAGGATAAATATGTACCAGTGCAAGTGCTCCTTGAGGTATGGATCACTTGGGCCTGGAACATCAGGGTCAATCATCACCTGCACAACAATTCAGGTACTAAACGTCTTATGTTTCCGTTCAATGATAATATATCATCAGTTAATAATTGCATGTTTTCGTTGTACCAATGTAAAGAAGGATCTCATGTCGCCGCCATGAACATAGACTCTAGGCTTGATATTTACAGCATTAGGAAACAACTCATGTCCATTTCGGACACTCATGTTTGATCTGTAAATCACACTCATACCCACGCTAGAAATGAACTCATCGACAACGTCTCCTACCACCCTTCCCAACACTAAAGGATCTTGCACCACCTGGACAACCATTTCCATATCCTTGTGAGATATATGTTGTACAACAGCATGGTATGCATTTATACTGCTGGATAGTAGGCGTAGCAGTTAGCTTGTTCATCATAGATAATACACTTTAGTTGACTTGAAGTCCTTTGGAAAGCATAAATGCTACGAAAGACATTCTCAAACTAACCTATTTTGGAGTTTATTTTGCCAAACTAATCTATTTCGTTAGATCTTTTTCAAACTAATCTAGTTTACTATTCAAACTCAATTTTTGTATTTTTTTCTTTTATCAGCTTTCCACTTCATTTATTATAATTATTTATATATTCTTTAATATTATATGAATAAAAATAATATAAAATTATTAATTAATTAAAAAAATTTAAAATCTTTTTTACTCAAAAGGACTCCATAAAATTTGTTATGAGTTGTCAAATTTGCTACAAAATAATAGAGATCCTGCAAAGTTTGTTATGAGTCACCAAATCTACTGAAAAATAGTAAAGACTCTGCAAAGTTTGTTATAAATCGTCCAGTCTCCTGCAAATATGAATTGGAAATAAATTATTGAACCATCTCATAGTTTGACAACATTATATGAGATGTGAAAATATGAATTTTCTCCAATCACACATCAAGCTTACTGGACGTTTTCGTTGGCAAGTAATTCAGAAAGAAATGACAATCTTTTACCTGATGAGAATTTGAAAATGAAAACAAAAAAGTGAGGACAAAGAAGTCAGAGTCAGCGTATTCGATCAGCGATGGACAACACAAGAAAGGTTGTAAGTTTGGGAAGTGTGGACAGAAAGACCATACACTACGAAGTACATGATGTCCTCAAAGTAAAAATAATGCATGAAAAAATGTTGTAATCGTTTTTATTAGTTATTAAGTATTTTTATTATAATTTTATTGAATAATTTTATTTTAATTAATAAAAATGTTTTAAATTAAAATTAATGAGTTTGTATTATTTTTATAATAAAAAATTATAATAAAAGAAATGAAAAATTGAAAAAAGAAATACAAAAGCTGAATTTGAATAGTAAACTAGGTTGGTTTGGGAAAGATTGAAAAAAAGAAATATAAAAGCTGGAGTTTGAATAGTAAACTAGGTTGATTTGGGAAAGATTGAACGAAGTGCATTAGTTTGGGAAAGTAAAATTCAAACTAGGTTAGTTAGTGTGGGAATGGATTCGTACTTCAACCCCGGCCCCCTCGACTACATTAAAATGATCTCAACAGTTGCAGATGTTACCCTACCTGGGTCTTGTGGCTTGTGGTCCCTGTCTCGTTTGTTTCCCTGATTTCGGGGTCTTGATGACCTCTCGGCTGCCGTGGAGTGGCTTCTCGAGTCCGGTGGTGCGTGGACTTTGGTGAGTGCGTTGGGATGGCGCCGATCTTGGCATGCTCTTCAACTGTCTTTTATGAGACTTTTTCGACGTAGAATTGTCTTAGGATTTGTCCCTTCGATTATGCTTCATTTGCATGTTTTGTAATATCCTTATCTAATGAAACATCTCACCTTGAATAAAAAAAAAACGTTGCAGATGTTACTTACATCCATACCAAAACGACATGATTAAAAATTAGGATTTTTTTACCGAAAATAACCCTCTCAATAGCTCAATTTTAATGAAATCAGCCCTTCAAATTTATTTTTGATATAATAACCCTTCAATTCAGAAACCTTTGAGTTGTGGCACCCCACCTCCGGTTCCGGTGTTTTTTGTATATACACCGTATCAATGTTGATATTTGTATGTTGAGTGGGGCTTAGTTTAAATCAATTTTAATCTCAGTCAATAAAAAATAAAAATATAGTATGTGTTGATATCTTGTAATTTGAATTTGCACGAGAAATTGAAGTGGAAAATCAATATTTCTACTAAAACATTTATTAAATATGATAAAAGTACAGCAAAATACTCATAAAAATGATTAATGAATTATTTACCACACCCGAATATCCTAAGCACGAGCCCTAAACACGGATAAATATTCGGGCCAATCGAAAAAAAATCGGGCCAGGCCTCTACAAAATTCATAAGCCCGCAAGCTTCCAAAATTGGGGGATCTTTCATTAAATTAATTAATTTTTATTAAAGATAATCATATTATCTCATTGTATTTTGAATAATATGTCATGACAAATAGTTTTTATAAGTACTACAGTTTTTGATATTTGTCTCGAGATGAAATTTTAATAGAAACAAATAACTTAAGTGGAGGATTTAATTTCAACCGTTGGATTAGATTAATCTAGCATTTGAGATTAAATTATTTTTTAATCAAAATTTAAATGAATTGACAAAAAATACAGAGTGGATGTAGATTAACAGTTATCAATATAAACTATTGGATTGATAGAATTCAACTGTAAAATATTGTTCATCCGTCTTACATAAGTATGTTAGTCACAGAAATAGTATTCTAGTTTAATTTGTTATATTCATACTTTTAGATATGTTAAAGTTTGAGTTGCATATTTTATGTTTATATTTTATTGGATGTTGTTATAATTAAAATCGATTGTATACAAATAAAATGATAGAAGATGAATATTATTTTTACAAATTATATTATTTTTTGATCGGGGTTTTGGTCTGTCCAGGCCGTGCGGGCTTCGGAAGTCGAGCACGAATCCGGCCCTATAATTATATCATGAAACATGACCAAAATGTTAATTTCGATAATTTTATTTACTAGAGCCTAGAGGTCATATCTTAAGATTTAAATGTAATCAAATTCAAGCATCAATCAACTCAGAATTTCAAACAGTAGGTCATGAGCAAGAAAGTCGACGCTTCAACTGTTCCTGCATCCTTTATTGGATTATACCGTTGGGAAGCCTCGCAGGTAAACTGATATATGCAATCTTAAACCACTCCAATATGAGCTTGGGTATTTCAACATCCATTTAGCGATCACCAGTGGCGGATCAAGCGACTTTTGTAAGGGGTCGAAATTTTTTATCGCATCAGAAAATAAAAATATATAATACAATTATACGTATATTCCCCCCTTTGATCTGGCCATCAGAGTACAAGTTACCTGCTGGATGGAACATCACCATTTTAGTCTTGACACTTATTGCAGAACGGCAAAGGAGATTGAAACATTTGGTGGAATTCATTTTGAGGTGTTTCTTTATGCAAGTTATGTGTATGGCTGGTTTGGTCCGAGGTTACGCATGGTTTTAAAGAATAACACCTCTGTCTTGTTCAATCATTTTTTTAGCTATTCATTTCGACATATTGTTTTACATTAAGGTACTGAAATTCAGTCTCAGTTTAGGTTAAAGACGCACCCACAGACATATTAGTGAAATTAATAACTAAGTGACATATCATATCATGGGTCGGAGTTTTAATGTCTGGTAAAAAAGGATGTTTACTCCAAAGCAGCAGTATATCAGATTGACAAAGGAGACTGAAACGTTGTTGCCTATATCCCCAGCCCCATGGTGTCCGAGGATAAAGCCTTAGACCCATCTGGATTACCATATTTTTCTGAACTCAAATTTCATCTATTCAGTTTGACATATTCTTTCTATAATCTATCCTATATATAATTGGGGAAGGTCCCTATTAGCAGTTAACAAAATGAAGCCAGATTTTTATACCAAAAATACCCTTTAACCGAAAACAATTATCCAAAACATCACAACACTGTTAACCACCCCACTCTTAATGCACAAATCAACCAACATCATTTTGAGTTTCAAAATACTCTCAAAATCTACATCGTCTTGGCTGCGTTGCGGTAAGTCTACTATATTTAAAACGTAAGCATCAATTTTGTTTGTTTTTCATAAATCGATTCTAGCCATAGTTTGAGGCTTTGATTTGTTAACAAAAATAGATGTCAGTAGTTATGTTGAGTGAGGGGAGATTGATTTTAGTTTCAGGTGGTGTGTTAGATTTTTGTATATTTTGATTTAGTGCATCTTCAGATTGATGAGATTTGTTTAATTTTACAGAATGTAATTTTGAGATTTGCCGATTGAATATTGAAGGATGGTTGATTTTCAAAATCAGTTTCGGTGATTGATGTTCCTCTTACTATTTGATGCTTATGTTTAGCAGTTGATAATCCAGTTTCAATACCCATTTTTTACATATACTTACGCTTGAGTATGAGTTGTCATTGTGTGAATTGTTGTCCACGCCTTATTTGTTAGTTAACACATATTTTCATGGTTTTGAAATTGAATCGACTCTTATTACGGTGTTACTAATCATTTTGTTTTTATCAGTTCTTTTGAATTGTCATTTTTATATACACATTCGATGGTGTTTATCGCCATGAATTAGTAATGTGCATCATTTGTTGCATTTTATGTATGTCTATCAACAAGTGTGCTTTTCCATAGTTGGATTGACGAAGTTGACATTTTTGTACCAGAAGTATGATTTAGTTTTAAAAAAATTGTCTCCTTTTTTACTGTTTCTTTAATCCTTCTTTTCTTTTTGAATTTCCAAATCATATTTTTGGTAATTGGAGATTATGGCACTATCCTGCATAATTCAAAGTAGTTGAAATATGAAGAGAGCTTTGTGACAAAATATTTCAATCTTTGTTTGAAAATTATAGCGGTTAGTGTCCCTTTGCTAGCAGTTATTTTGTATATTCATATGTTTGTGCATGTTGATCTGAACACTAAAAGATGAGTCGTTTTTTGTTGTTTTTTCAATGATTGTTTGATTTTTGAAGTCATGGTCAAGTTTTATATTTGTTTCTTAATTTTTTTTATTTTTGGTTGAATTAAAATCTGTGGTTTGCATTTTGAAGTAGGTTTGTGAATGGAGTTGGTTTATTTTTTAGGATGCTCTGGTCACATCTTGAATTGGGAGGAAACGAGGTTACCTGAGAAGTAAGCATTTTTTATTTATGATTTGCTATTGTTCTGAAAATAGATTTCAGAGTTTTTTTATGAATTTAATAGTCTTATGTTTACTTTTGACATGTACTCTTTTTGTTGCATATTCTAACTATATGCTGATTGATTTGTTTGACTGAGTGACAATTTTTTTGTTATGTTGTTTTAAATCAATTTTAATTATCCGGTCAAATAAAATAGATATGTTTCCATGTCTTATGTCGGTTTATAGCAGCTTACTAAAACGGCATGTAGCTTGAATAATTGTATATAGTTAACAGAGGTTAAAATGTTCAATTTACCTTGAAGTTCTTGATTAGGTTAGTTTGCATTCTTTGGTTGTAAGCAAATCGATAAATTTAATGCACACTTAAAGTCGAGCTTGCATATTTTGTTGTTATAAACTCTAATAAACTTCATGTTCTTTGCAGGATGGTTATGAAATGATTTCGACAAACTCCGACAACCGACAATATTTGACTACAATTGCAACATTTTGAACTCCATACTCTTATTATTGATTGTTGCTTCGTTTTTAAGGGTTGCATCATATTGTGCATATATTGTTTGATTTATATTGCCCCATTTTAGTACATGCAATTGATATTTCATACACAGGTTGGACTGTGCTTTGAGAGCTAGTATAAATAAATGTGGCAACCTTAAATTTAGCTCAAAGACGTGCCATTAGCCTCCATACTATTCAAATCTACATTCTGAAGTTGCTCTATTGATTAAAGTTACAGATCTGGAGAAAAGTGATACCTAGAGAGGTGGCTATCACTTTTGGGCAATTTCATTAGTTTTCACCAGTATCTGGAAAAATAAACTGAAGATCTTCATTGTCCCTGTAGACTTGCACGAGGGCAGCAGCTTTGTATGCAAATAATCCAAGCATTGCAGGAACAAGCTGTCAAAGAAAAAAAGAATATTCTGAGCAAGAAATAGGCAAAAGGCTTTCGGGGGTTCGGAGATAGACTTCTGGTACCTGGAAGTCAAATATGTCATTCATGAAGGGCTGATGAAACAGAGCCCAAAATCCATAAATTACTGCAGGAAAAACTAGTCTTGGCGAGGAAAGGGAGAAAGTACTACCCTTGAAGGTTCTTTCTGCAAAATCTTCCAGATCCTCGCTTCTAATTCCAATTCTGAGTCACCAAATGAAAGTTAGACATTGAAATTCAGCTAACAATGTGTGGCACCCTTACGTGAGGAACTGAATAAGTTTGCACAAAATAAAATAACTGAAATTACTTCTTCATCTTCTTTTTGAGGAAAATTTCAGGAACATCATCTTTTGTGATACTATCCGTGTATTTGCACAGGAGTTGAAGGTACAAGCAACTGCATGAAAATAATTTTGGTCAAATTTCAGGTGCGGGTATGAAAATAGAAGGCCGCTGAACATTACAAACAAAAGTTTACGAGAAGTGTATATAAATTCCACCACTTGCACGAAAAGATTCACATAAAGTACTATTTTTCTTTATGCAACAGGCCTCAAACATTTAAAGGCACTTCCATGATTTACATTTATTTACCAAACATCCATAAGTTGTAAGATTACTTTAATCTGACATGTCAATCACTGACCTGAGAAGTACACCAGTGGCATAACTAATTGCTGCCTGTTTAGGAGGAGACTGAGTCAGTGGCAAGTAAATTTGATAAGACGAATACACATATCAAATGAGACAGAGACTTTCGTTTCACTATGATAAACATTTGCAAAATGTAGTGACTAAATGTCAATCAGTAGTTTTATCTGAAAAGGAGTCAAGACCTGGTAGGAAAAAACTACCAAACAGTAGCCGCTAGATGCTGCTCCAATGCTAATAGATAGCAGCAGCAGCTCCCTCTTTAGCTGACCACACCAAAACACATTTGAATTATCAATTATAGAGGATACACTTCTGTGAAGGAAATGATAAGAAATACGTTCATACAACAAAGAGTTAAAGAGTCATACCGCTGTATATTTGAGGAGGTTAAGTTTCTTCCTTCTATCACTATTATCCTGCAAAGCCATTGCCCTGGCCTTTTTATTATACGGTGCAGATCTTTCACCCAACAACCATTCTTGGGTAGGCGCCAGTTTCAGAAACCCATCCTCGTCATACTCACTTCCAGCCTCCTGATCACACAAAACTAATAAAGAAAAACTGATAAAACAAGAAAGTCGCACGAAACAATCATTTCTCATTAGACAATACCTCCTGCTGAGCCTCCTGCTGAGCCTCCGGCTGGTAGTCAGCCACACTGGTGGTATCCATAACATTGACGAGGTCTCCAAGCCATAATTTATCTGAAACCGTGGATATAAAATCTCCATTCTCTACCCTCTCCTTCAAATACATCCTCAACACATCCTCTTCAGCAACCTCCACAGCTTAAACACGCCATAAACAATCTCAATTATAAAATATTATGACTTATATACATTGATTTCAGTGTCAAAATTTCGAAGTACATAAGTGAGCTATGAAGTTGTGAATTGAAAAAGAAATAGAGAAATGTGGTACCGGAAAACGAGGACGGAGCGGCTGAAATGGATACGATTCTGGGCGAGAGCGTGAGGGCGGGTCGCGAATGCGGGGATTTGAACGGACGTGGAAAGTCGTAGAAGCTGGTTGAGATGATTTTCGCCATTGGAATCGAATCCATCCATCCGCTTCTCACTCGTTTGATAACGGCCTCTTTGAAAATATCTGCTTCATGGGCCGGGCCTAGCACTCTCGACTCTCATAGGGGTAAAAATGTCATTTGCATGTTTCGGTTTGGATAGGTGAGTGATAGGATTTACACGGTGTTGCCGCAAGTCTGTTATGCATCAAGGCCAAAATGACAATTGCTGGAGGGTGTCGTCCGTTCTATTTCAATGCGACACACAGATGCCCCATTGGCTCCTGTATCCCTAAGTTACCAAGGCAATAGCCTGCATTTACTGTGACTGATAGGTCCTGGTCTCGAAACGGAATAATGGGCCACGCTGCAATTTGGTAGTTCAATTAATTAATTTTTTTTTTAAAAATTTGGTCAAGGAATGGACAACCCCATTCTCAAGCCAATTAAATTATTCCCTTCTACCCTACCCCGCAGAATCCCTGTTCTGCCCCCCATCAGAAATCGAACCCGGATTGGCTCCAGTGGTGGCACTTTGGCTCGGCTCTTACCAACTGAGCTAACCCCTGATAGGTTGGGGTCGTTTAAATTTTAAATAATAAATAAATCTGATTCAACGGTTAAATAACAAAAAGACTGGGTAAGAAGAACGGATAAATAAATGTGAGACTGTTAGACATGATTTCAACCGTTGAATATTATAGTAATTCAATTAATGATATTTAATTCAAAAAATAACCGTCAAATCTAACCACTCATTATATAAAAACCAATTTTAATTTCAATCGCATATTAATCTAATTCAACAATTAATATTAAGTTCTTCCAATCTCACGTAAACTCTTTATTTCTCTTAAAAGACTAAAACCAACTTTAATAGATTTGGAAAAAATCACCGCTTCGATTTGAATTGACGACAATGCACACTTTCAAAAGCACCATGTGAGAGTGAAACCTCCCAACAACTTTTGGTACTCACAAATCCCTCCAAAACCCCCCTTCATCAGTCCCTCTCACACTCCAATCAGTTACAAATAGCTGAGCAGCACACATCAACAATGCGTCCCTCACTTGCCATCATAGCCGCCGTCCTCTTCCTCCTCATCGCAATCTACTGCAAACTCGATCCCTTCAACCTCAGTCCCATCTCCGGCTATCCAGATTTCCAAACCTTCAAAGTTGACATGCCGCGCTGGTCTGAAATACCTAAGCCTAAAGATCCTCAAAACCTTCTCCGGAAATCGACGATCAGATTCTCCAATCAGGTTCAAGGACCGGAGAGTTTGGCTTTCGATCCCCTCGGTCGTGGTCCTTACACCGGCGTAGCTGATGGCCGCGTCCTCTTCTGGAACGGCCGATCCTGGTCTGATTTCGCCATCACTTCTTCCAATCGGTAACCATAAAGTTCTATGCATTATACAGAAAGCAAGAATATATAATTAACACTTAACAACTAGTTCGGTTGATCATTCGATGTTATGATCAGGTCGGACGGTATATGTGGCTTTCAGACTTCAATGTGGTGTTACAGGAAGAACGAGCATATATGTGGAAGGCCGTTAGGCCTGAGATTTGACAAGAAAAATGGAGAATTGTACATTGCAGATGCGTATTTTGGGCTGATGAAAGTCGGTCCGGAAGGTGGATTGGCCACGACCCTTACGTCCAAGGCTGAGGGTGTGAGATTTATGTTTACAAATGATCTGGACATTGATGATGATGGAAATGTCTATTTCACTGATAGTAGCAGCATATATGAGAGAAGGTACTGCTACTGCATGCCCTTTCCTTGAATTCAGTTTTAAAAAATTATACATTTGAATTTGTGATAGAGTAGTTCATTTTGTGGGATTTGGAGGTCTGAAATGAACTGAGATTTTCTGGTTAGGAACTTTGAGCTGCTGATATACTCTGGGGTAGCTAGTGGGAGGGTTTTGAAGTATGATCCGGTTACAAAGCTGACCACTGTACTTATGAGAAACCTTGTGTTTCCAAATGGATTGTCACTCAGCAAGGATGGAAGGTTCTTTGTTTTCACCGAAGCGGGCAGGTTAGTACTTTAATGTTCTTGGGAGGCGAGGTTTCAGCTCATTGCTGGATTTTGATCGTATTGACTAGTAATGAGCTCGTTTGCGCAGATTAAGAAGGTACTGGCTGAAAGGCGAGAAAGAAGGGACTTCAGATATATTTGCAGTTCTGCCGGGATCCCCAGACAATGTTAGAGGCAATGAAAACGGCGAGTTTTGGGTAGCTATTCAGAATTTTCATAACAAGCTAACTCTATTTTCTGCAGAACATCCCAAGTTCAGATTGTTTACTCTAAAGCTTCCTATTCCTGCAAACTGGCAATCATGGATTTACAATATGGGCATCCCTCCAAGTGGAATAGTAGTCAAGTATAGCTCTGAAGGTGAGCTACTACAAATATTGGAAGACAAGGGAGGTAAAGTTGTGAGTCTGGTTAGTGAAGTGCATGAACACAATGGAAATGATCTCTGGATGGGAAGTGTCTTGCTTTCTCACATTGCCATATACAATATTACCAAAGATTAAGTCATGTGGTTAGGAATTAAGATCCTTATTCTTACCCAGCGTCATTGTGTCGTACTTATTATTGCACATGTGAGAAAAACAGGTGATAAAACATGTAGCTTTCTTCTATGTTTAATTTCCAAAGTTGTACTTTGAGTAGTTGGTTGTGGTTTGATGTCCTTGAGTTTGTTCTGGCTATATCTTGTACTTCAACCTACCTATATGCAATAATGCAAGCAATGGTGCATTTGATTTGATTTACCAAGTACTCGTGTTTCATTTTAATGCAGCAGCTTCAGCTGATAAAGAATGGAGCTATTTGGCAGGCTAAAGCAACTTAGTATTACATACAAGGAAACGCACAACAAAATGCAATACCAATACATTAATTCAGACTAACACTGATGTTTTGCCAAGGGGCCAAGAGTTTACAGAGGTATTCACCCAGTTCATTTCTGGAAAACTCAAGCATGATTAGGCTGAGTGATGAGCTATGAACTTTTTAATAACTAACATAAGTTCATTGGAGGGTTCAGAGTTGGGATCAATGGTGAAGAAACCGTGTTGCTGGCCTTCAAATTCTACGTATTCAACATTCTTACCCCATTTTTTGAGATTGGTTACATAGTTTTTGGCACGATCTTTCAGCAGATCGCTCCCTCCACACACTACTAGGATTGGGTCTAAGTCGAGTGGCTCAATTGGCGGAGAGTGTGGGCCAAAGGGGTTGACGATCGGATGATCTTGAGTTTCTCCAACCGGAATAGATAGCCTCCAAAACCTATAATGTTATTGCTTTCATTATTCAGAGATAACAGATTCATATGTTAAAAAGTTGTTGGGCAAACCTGTCGATGAGATCAAGCGGCAGAAATGCATCTTTAGGACCTTCAGCCTCGGCTTTAGAGATAATAGTCCCGCCAAAAAAAGGAGCCAGGTAAATATATCCTCGGATACGAACAGGACTCAGTTCAGGCGAGCCAGCCTTGAGCCTGACAGCCGAGTGATGTGCAATATTCCCACCAGCAGAGTCGCCTGAGATGAACACATTCTTAAAATCAGCCACGTCAGTTAGCCATGTGTCTGGATGCTCAGCAACTGCCTGCTCTTTCAACCACTTCACTGCGCTGAAGCCGTCATGAATGGCAGCTGGTAGCGGGTTCTCTGGAGCCAGTCGGTAGTCTGGCGCAATGATCACAGCTTGAAGATCTTTGCAGAGGCGGAAACAGTAGTTTTGACAATTAGGCCAAGTGCGAGAGCCGATGCAGAAGCCGCCTCCGTGGATGTAGTAGAGGATCGGGAGGCGGGTAGCGGCTGAGGATTTTGCTGGCTTATAGAGGCGGAGGTATAGGTTGTGGGTAGAATCAAAGAGAACATCTTTCCAGAGGACAGAGCCATCATCGTGGACGGGAATAACGAAGCTGGGCTGAGAGGAGCGGAAGATGGAGCCGTCGCTGTAGATTTTGAGAACACCTCTGCATTCATCAACTACATGCGGAGCTGCGGTGTTCTCCGACATGTCTCTGTTAGCTATGTTTCTTGTTTCCTCCGTAAGATAGCAAGTACAGTGTTTTAAATGTTAATGCCAAAGGCAGATGGAGACAGAGGAAGTGTTGGGTTTGTCTCTGCAGGCGAAGGTTGTTGTTTATACGTGGTGTACATGGTATGGGACTGAGAGTGGCAACTGGCAAGTCTTGGTTATAATTGATAAGTTGTCTCAGTCATAGTAGTTGGGTTTAGGTTTGGGAATCACAATAACATCAAGACAACCATTCATGTTTAACACAACTACATAATTTTCAGTTTCTAACCTGAGCTTGAACTTTTTGCGTTTTTGTATACATGTAGTTAGCTTCACTGTAACAGATGAAAAAAAGACCATGCTCTATTGGTATTTAGTACTAATATGACGCGAATTAAGGAAAATATTTGCTTCTCTACCCGGCCATATGTGATTAAAAATGGAAAAAACCCCCTTGAATATACATGACCATATACAGCTTGTAGCACTTGTCAATACTAAGAAAAGAATGCAAACTTTGGGTAGATTGATTTATTTTAATATGGGACTCTTACCTTGTAAGCGGGTTACAGGCATCAGCAGCAGCTCATAAGCGCTTTGAGTATCCAGACCCTTGACACTTTTTGCAAAAAACAAGGCCTGGAGGGAGGGAGGGAGAATTAGTTTGAAAAGGATTGATACCCAATGTGGGGATTCAGAGATGTTCCTTTGCAAATTGAAACTACAAACAAGCTTCAAGGGAAGAAAAATATGTTTTAATGAAAATGAACACGTTCTTTTTGATAATATTAAATACAATTAAGAAAGAAAATGGGTAAGAAAAAAGAGCAGCATGGTTTTTTAGCTTTTATGAATAAGAAAAAACGGAAAGCAAACCTCACATAAAAGACCAAGAGACTGAGTCGGCAAGAATAATTAGCTTAAACTTTCGGGGAAAAAAATCATTGTCACAATCCAAATGGAACCCAAGTCATCAAATGAAATTCAGGTACACTATGTTATGAAAATTTATTGACAACACCATAGGAGATCCTACATTAGAAGATAATTTTCCACAGATGAGCACAACAACGAAAGTAGTCCCACAGAATGAAAACAAATTAGTTGAAGATAACCAAATTTCTTGATGAAAATGCTTGCAGTAGTTGTGAACATTTAGCAGAAGAAGAAGGTTCAATACCTGCGCCTTTGCACACTTTACAATTGGTCAATACTGTTCCGTTCTTCATCTTACCACTATCACAAAATACACATTTTGTACCACCTGCATAAGAACGTAAACGCACCAGTTAAGCATCCACGTATAACCTAAGCACACCAGTGAAGTATTCCTAATCAAGGTTCTCATGGAGAGCTGAAAATATAAATTTGAAGCTTATTACACAATGAATGTCCAAAACAGCCAGACATGATCAATCAAGCCGAGTTCAGTATCAATTCGCCAATTGACAACTGGCCAGATCCTACCAGGCATGGGACATGTTTTTTTCGAAGATCAAAAGCACATGACATGCATCATCCCACGAGCTAGTCAATATCAAATGACATGCTCCAAAGTAACCTAGGATTCAAAACATTTTAGCTAGCTGATTTCACCTAGTTTATCTAATAGTAGCATAAAATGTCAGCAGTATGTTTCATTAATGCACCATTTCGTATAAGTAATTCACAAATGTATCTTCATTTCAAGTTCAACAATATCAAAATGCCACTTAAATAGCCTCACAGAGCATCAAAACTACAAGTAGATGCGAAGATTGCGAACAAAAATAGCCTAAAACTATAGCATATATACCATTCCCAGCACATCTATCACAAGGAACGGGATCCCCCTGCAAAACCAATACAATAAAACTTAAAACCCTAATTACACAAATCTTCTGAACATTGATATCACAAATGGGGAAAACGTACCTTAAGTCCGAGAAAAAGCGAGAGCGCAATGGCAGCCAAGACGCTGAAAGTGGCTAAGAAAGCCTGCGTATCATACGTCCGATCGAAACCAGACAGCCAGAAAATGGGGTGGAGAAACAGGTTGGTTCGCTGAAGAAGCTGATCCGGATGATGGAGATGAGAGTCCGAGAATGAAGTGAACAACACCGGAAAAGTAATGCCAGAGTTTGCGGAGCTGAGACAGAGGAGTAAGTGATGACGTGGATAGATCGATGGAAGAGAGAGGGTGGAGCGAACAGCAGCGTGCGAGCGTCGCCATTGGAGTGAAGATAAGAGAGCTTTGTGGAGCACAAAACGGTTGTATTGCTTCCAGAAAAGTTTCTGGTATTACGATCACACCCTCATTGTATATGATGTTTCGTTATGAAGAAATAAAAACTTGGTTTTTAGCCCTTCAACTATTTAAAATGGCAATTTAGCTTCAAAGCTGAAATATCAGATGACATTCAACAGTGGAGAAGTAAGCATTATACTTATTCTGATTAATTAAAATTTTAAATAAAATTTATTGTAAATAATTAATCCGAATTATTTCACCTTATTGCCAGAACAGCTGATAGTTAGATTACGTACATCCAGTGAACCTCAAAAAAATACTATATGACTAAGTGACTTGGAGGGTCTGTAGATACCTCTCCACACTATCAAAACCGCAAAGCTCTTTTACCACAGGCATTGTGGCAGGGACTGGAAGATCAAACTCCATGACAGACTCTTCATCAATGCCATTCCACGACGCCAGCTGCTCCCTAGCTTCTCTTACTGCCGCTCTAATGGCACAATGTATTGACACTGATAACAATAGTGGTGGCTCCCCTGAAGCTGTATGGGAAAATAAGCAACTTGTTAAGATTATTCTTATTGAGGTGAGACTGATATTATGTACCACTGTACCTTTTGAGGAAAGGACTCGTTTCTTATGGTTTCCGCTGTTCAGGAGTTGTACATTGAATTTTTTTGGTATGTTGTCAACCGATGGGATTTTGTAGTTAAATGTGCCATCAGCTATTACCATGCTGTCTGTAGGGGACAGGTATTCCTCGTACATGAAGAAACCAATGCCTTGGACGAAAGCTCCTTCAATCTACAAATGGATAGTTGTACCTTGTTATTGACAGAGTTGAGAACACAAATATGGATGGGTAATCCTTTGAAACTAACCTGCCCTAAATCAACCGCAGGGTTAAGGCTCTTTCCGCAGTCGTATATAATATCTGACTGCAATATCGTCGTCTGTCCTGTGAGGATATCAATCTCTACCTAGCATCGTCGGCATTGTCCATTTAGTCATTGTGCAACTTACTTTGCCAGGTATCAACTACATGACGTGTAATGTCAATAGAAGTTGAACTTACCTCGCTCACTGCGGCACCATATATTAGGTAGTTCGTGGAGGAAAAATCCGGAACAAAAAAGCAACTTGCTGATAGGCAAATTGACTGCATATGTGCCTGCATTTTCAACAGGTATGAGACGCAATGGTGCAAGAGCTTTAATCAACAAAGGTAGTAAACAATGGGGTTCTCCGAAGCGAGCTCAATAGTAAATCATACCATAGAAATCAAAGTTTCCCAAGTCACCAATCCCATTTGCTTCTCCAACCTTTCCTTCAAAGGGACTAATCTTTCAACTAGCACATCACAACAAAGTTTCACAGCTGCACAGCTTGCTTCAGATGTGGTGCTTCCAGCAGTAAAACCACCCTGTGTCAAGCTCAAGGTGTCTGATTGTAACACTCGCACCTTATTCAACAAATTCATTGATCCTTCACACTGAATGGAACTCAAACCAAATGCAGCCATCTGCTTTACCTTTGTCCAGAGCCCCTGGCCTATTTCAATACCACCAACTTCTACTGAAATTGAACCATCACAGAGAATGCTTACTTTCCCTGGCGTAGCTCTAACTGATACTTGATGAATAACCGGAACCCTAGATATAGCCCTTTTACGCCATTTACTGAAATGATTAAACTGCTTGATGATCTCAGTTCTTTGGTAATATCTCGAGGACTCGGCAATATTACCCCACAATGAAGGCAAAGTAAGCTCTTCTGGGTCACCAGCACACCCCTTATAAAAGAGATGTAAGCTTTCAAACGTGTGAAGGTTTTTACTCCTTACTATGTCCACATCGATCTTCAGACTAGATGCAACTTTCTCAATTATAGCTTCTGCAATGTATGTTCCCTGCACTTCTCCTGGAGCCCTCATAGCAGTCCTACTGTAAAGATTCGTCTTGCATACTTTGATATCAAAAGAGATAGCACCCCAATCATACTTCTTGAGAGTGCTAGCCACGTTGTGAGGCATCACAGGGCTAATGTCTTTATCCATTCCTGCATTAATAAGTATATTGAGATACAAGGCAGTAACCTTTCCATCATTTTTAAATCCAACGCTGTAAGTTATCTTCATGGGATGTCGTCCTCCAGCAGTCAGCATATCTGTTTTGCGGTTATTATATATGCGCACTGGACGTCTTAATTTGTATGCAGCAAGTGCACATGCAGTAGCAACCTAGAAAGCATAACATTTCAGTTAACATGTATCACAAGTCGATTAAGGCACCAAAACATTATTTTAGTACATTAATACTATAGTAGGAAATAAATTTCACTCACAGTGGTAGCTTTTATAGACTTTCCACCAAAACCTCCTCCAACCCTTCTAGTAATCACACGGACATTATGCTCAGGTAGGCCAAGACATCGCGCAATAGTCTGGTGTGCAACCTCAGGACACTGTATTGAACTGTAGACCACAATGCAATTGTCTTCCTCAGGAACTGCGAGAGCAGTTTGGGTCTCCATACAAAAATGATATTGAGACCCAAGTCTGATCTGGATACAACAATGAAAACAGTAACATATAATAAAGTTTGTAAACAATAAAACACGAGTGAAGGTAAGATTTAACATGCATGTACCTCAGCAGAGATAATTTTTTGATCAGCTTCGTCCATTCCTTTGACAAAATCACCAATTGCCTGCGGGTACAAAAAGGAGGGAACTTCAAAGAAACTAGACCTCTCGACTGCCTGTTCTACAGTAAGGATAGGGGACTCTAAGCCTTCCAAGTCATATTCCACTGTAGCAAGGTTCGCCGCCATATCTGCCTTCTTCTGTGTATCTGAAACCTACCAGTTTCATTGTGAAAATGGAGTCAAACAATTTTATTAAACACGATCCATCATTAATGAAGAGATAACAAACATGTTTCTCAGCCATGAAACCAGTTTAAGCACATTAAGAGGATTGTAGATAATGAAAGCGTAAAATAATGAAATTACCACAAGAGCAAGGTATTGACCAATACACTCTGTAACCTCATTTGCAAATAAAGGGCCGGTACCAAAAATGGTTTTATGCCCAGTATTTGTTCCTGATAGTGGAATGTCCTTATACGAAATTAGTGCAGTGACTTCATCTGACTGTGTAACGGGATCTAATTTTATATCATTCACACGGGCCAAGCTTTGTGTACTACAAACAAATGCTGCATGAAGACAATGGCGGAGAGGGAATATCATCCACATATTGTGCCTCGCCTGCATATGAAGGCAAACTATGAGTCAAACCTGATAACAGAAATTTATGAATAATGAACTATGTCAGCCTTACCATGCACGGGAAACAAAAAGAGCAATTGAATTCCAAATGCATGATAGCCTTGACAAATGTATTGTACTAGTGCTAAATACTCTAACGGAGGCAATCAAACCTGAAGCTTGAATTGCAGATTCGGACTTCATGATTGGCTCACCAACAGGGCGGTAATCCTGATTATATTCGAATGATTGTTTTGCCGAAGAGATCAATGCTGGAATTCTAGAATGATCACAAGATATGTTGTTGCAAGGCTCTTCACAAAATGAGCTTCCTGTTATTTGACTTTTAATATCAGAATTAACTAAGGGGCCAAGAAACTCAAATAGAAAGCTTACAGCCAAACTAGACCGATATGTAGCATGGGGTGTCCCATCTTCAGGAACTACTGATGCTTTGACTAATTTTAGAGCTTCATACAAGACATCGGCTGTGAGAATCTTCTCTGATATAAACATTTCAACTTTCCTAGCCCTCACAGCGTGTTTTACACCGTGGGCACCAAAAGCTAGTCGACAGCTGCGTATAAGTGCAGACTTATTTTCTTTAGAGGAAGTTATTTCAGCAAAGAAAGCAGCATTCAAATACGGAAGTGCGTTGCCAAGTGGTCGTGGGGAAGCTCTAAAAGTTTCAAAAAGGATCCTTGTGTTATCAAATGACCTATAGTTAACCAGCACACAAGTAGGAATTTTGACACTAAGAAGTATTGCATTTGGATCCAAGGGAGGCCGTTCCAGGAACTCTTCCAGCATCATAGTTTCATGCTTTGAACCATGGGATATATCTATACTTGAGTTTGCACCCAGTAATATCGTCACCAAATCTGATGGAAAATGGTTTCTCTGACTCATCACCAGATTGCCCCCTAAACTAGCTGAATTCCTGATGAAATTCGAGGCTATTTTCTCCATGTGACCAGCAAGCTTTTCAAACAAGACACCATTCTGCTTCGGTCTGCTACTTTTATCTTTCAAGGCTTCAATTGCTTTAGAAATTGTCACCGTTGCACCTATTCTTATACCAGTGTCATCCCTTTCTATCATTGAGAGTTGTGGAACACAGCTCAAATCAATGTATGTGTCATACTTTTGCACTTCCTTATAATAACCACTACCTGTGTTTCCAGAAACTAATTTGACAACTGATGCTTCATTGACCTCCTTGCACTTGAGTAGACCGTGAAGTTCCTCCAAGCTAGTTGGACAAAACCAAGACTGCTTCTGCCTCTCAGAGTTCAAAATCAACGAAGCCTTTACCGTTGTTTTCTTCTTTAAAAATTCAGGAAAGGTACAAACCTCACGACTGGGGTCATATGATGGTAGTTTACTGACCTTCAGCTTCAAGCTATCTTCCTTGTTCCAAAATGAATTAAGCCCCAAATCCTCAATATCAACATCACACCCAAAACTCTTGCAAGCATCGACAATCGGCCTATAACCAGTACATCGACATAAATTCCCCGCAACAGCCTTTTCAGCCTCGGCAACAGTCAGCTTAGAGAATCCAGTCGGAGGCTCGGATCTCTCCGATTTCTCAGCATTAACAAGAGCTGAAAACAAAGACATACACATCCCAGGAGTACAAAAGCCACACTGTGAAGCATGAAAACCAGCAAACCTTTCATGTATAGCATGAAATCCATCTCTTTTATTTCCCAAACCTTCAGTTGTTGTAATAGAACAACCATTGACACTACACAGTAATGTCAGACACGAACTCACTGCAAAATCCTCAACTCTATCCAACTCTGCATCATACTTTGACAATAACACAACACACGCACCACATCCACCTACAACATTTCAAAATCCAGATTAAAATCCAGTGAATCAGCATTTTAGAACAACACTAGGGAGTAAGGAGGTACCTTCACCGCAGCTGAGTTTGACGCTTTTGAAAGGAGTGCGGGATCGGAGGAAGTCGATGAGTGTAGTGGAAGGATCGACGGAGGTGAGATCGAATCGGAGTCCGTTGACGGCGAAAACGAGATGGTTGTCCACGGCATCTGACATTGGATTGATGTGGTTGTTGATTCCATAGGTTGATTTATGCAGTGTGAAAGGGATAAGTTAAACAAGATTAAAGAAACAAGTAGAAGATAGCGTTTGATGCTTACCCTGCCGTTCTGGGAATTGCGTTGATGTGCCGCTGCATCTAATAACTTTCTTTTTTTATTATTTTATTTGGTGTTATTGTTGAAATGGAGCTTCAGTTATGTCACATGCGTGTTGTACGTGTTGTCTCAATTTCGTGCAATGAAAAAATACAATTGGTTTCACGAGTCCATCAAAACAGATGAATGCACATGAATAATCCTATGAAAATGAGGATACAATCGATTTCAAGATAAAGGCAATGCTGATGATAGAAATTTAGAACAATCTAATGGTACAAGAAATGAAACACAAAAACCCACAAAATAGTAGCAATTAAAACATCGTTATAAAAGAACACATTGCCTACCTGCAAACGAAACTCATTGCAGACCACAAATCTAAACCTTCAACAAGTCCTTTCCCATAATGCTGCATCTCATTAAGCTCCCAACTGTATTAACCACAGCCTAGCTTCCTCCCATCGGTTCCCATCGGCTAATTTCTTATACAAATAGCTCTCAAATGTCATCCTCTGCACATATTCATCTCCACAAAGCTCAACCAGTGCCTCACGAGAAGCGTCGCTCCCATAGAATACCTTTTGCAACAAGTCAAGAAACACAAATGTCGTCTTGTAGTTCGAGTCCCATTCCTTCAAATATTCCCTCTTCAAGTCTTTCTCTTCTATCATCTTATACCCTCCTTCAGATGCTCTCACTATCCCTTCGCCACACATTTTTCCACTTTTAGCAGCAAAATATATCCCTTCACCGGAGCATTTTGTCACATACCCTGCCGCATCACCCACCAGGGCAGCACGATGACGAACACGCACGGGGCGAGGATGTTCAGGAATCGGATGCGCTTCTACTTTTATAAGCTTACCACCTGAGATTTTATCACGGGCACGATGTCGAATAGCACGCTGAAATAATTTTATGTCACGTTTCGAGCAAACCGTGCCTGTGCCAACTGCAACATGATCGCATTTGGGAAAAACCCAAGCATAAAAGTCAGGAGACACGTCGCTCCCAATATACATTCCGCAAGATTTTCATAGTACTTCATTTTCTCTTCGGGTAAACGAATCCGCTCTTGAAAGGCTATCGCGCAAGTATAATCACCAGCACCGATAGCCTTGGCAACTTTACTATTAGCCCCATCTGCTCCTATAAGAACGTCAACTTCCATCTTTTCACGCCGGCCTTCGATGGTATAGTGCACCGTGTACGGCGCAGAGGCGGTGGTTGGAATGTCAAGATGGGTCACTAGGGCGGAGATGATTGTAGCACCACTCTTCTCCGCTCTAGATCTAAGAAATGAATCAAGCACTTCACGGCGACACATTGCTATAAACTCGTGTGGCTTCAGAGTCTTGCCGAAGTCAACCACGAGGTTTGACGGAGACACTATTTTCATTTCTCGTACCTGTCGGTCAACGATGGTCAAAGGGATGTCAAACTCATCCAACATGCATAAGGGTATAGCTCCGCCGCAGGGTTTGGCGGTAGTGGGGCTCCGCTCGAGTAAGAAGGTTTCGATTCCGCCAGATGCAAGGGCCGCGGCTGCGGAGGATCCGGCGGGACCTCCACCAATAACGGCGGCGCGGAGCTTGCGGCCAGATATTGCGGCGGAGGAGGAGATAAGTGAGATGCGTTTGGCGTGGATTTTTGTGTGGTTAGTGGATCTGGTGGTTATGGGGCGGAGCGAGCGGAGGTCGGTGGAGTGAGATTTGAGTGATGACATTTTTGCGGAAGAAGAGTTTAGTTGGAGAGAGTGATTAGTGAAGTAATTAAGAAAGTTAATTACATAGTTATTGTGAAGTGATTAATGAAGAGTTTGAGCAGCCGACACACTGAAGTATGAGTCGTTTGATTTTTTAGTATAATCCGGAGTTTTTTTTTTTTTTTTTTTTTTTTTTTTTAAACCACCCCGCTAAAGCCCTACTGCTTTAGCACCCACCAGGAATCGAACCCATGACGTGTGGCTTATAATACAACCTCCACTGCCACTAGGCTAGCCCTTGGTGGGCATAATCCGGAGTTATTAATGCCCACAAAATGATTAGCTGTAAATTGATACATCTTATTTGATTCTTTGCATGGTTTTTAAGAATTAAAATAAAAAATTATAAAATAGATAATTGTTCGGTGAGAAAATTGAAAAAAAGTGGGGTTACTGTAAAAATTTATAAGGGTGGTTTATAAAATAGATATAGTTATTAAGGAAATCCCTCTGGTGGATCCACTACTATTTGGTGGATCCATGAGTCCAACTATTAGCCATTGGATGGTTTAAGATTAATGGATAGCAATGGTTAACTATTAGTCCAACTAAAGGATAATATGGGAATAGTTAGGATTTTAGTTAGTTTAGTTAGTTTAGTTATCGCATTTCATTGTTGCATTTTCACATGTGCATTCCATTTAATGCATTTTGATCTTGCATTTTGCAGTTGCATTTTTGAGTTGCATTAAGGCTACAATTGTGTTCCATGTTCATTGTATTGCTATTTTTGATGGCTGGTGGACGTTCAGAGCAATGTGCTGATGCAAAACCATTAGAAATTGTATTTTACTTGCAAATCACATTTTGATTTCCCTTTCGAATATGCAATTTGAAAATGCAACTATAAAATGCAAATTACAAATGCAAAATCAAAATGCATCAGCATGATCTAACACGTTGCTTTTACCCGGCTTCGCAGGCTTCGCAATAATGTTTTCAGCATGATCTAACAAATGCAATTACAAATTACAAATTGATTTCCTTGTATCAGGCTTCGCAGTAATCAAATTACAAATTATAATCTAACAAATGCAATCAAATTACAGTTACAAATTACAATTGATTTCCTTGTACCATAGTTGCATTCCGTAGTTGCATTCCGTAGTTGCATTCCGTAGTTTGCATTCCGTAGTTGCATTTTCCAACCATTCCTTTAACTAGATATTGCCGCAATCAACCTCAGGGTCGGATTGTTCCCAATAGCTGCATCTTCCAACCATTCCTTTCAACTAGATATTGCACCCTCCTACACAATTCAAACCATTTCCAAAACTCACAACAATTCATAAACAAAATGCCTTATCTAAACTTGTTTTGCTACCTAATGCATTATCAAATCCACATTCTAAAGATCCAGTTTTGCTACCAATAGGCATATATTCAAATCCCTTACCATTCACACCTGTCGCTTCCTCCACTCTTCCAAATCTAAACTTGTTACCAATCAACTCATCTCTGGCAGCTGAAATCACTTTCTTCTGAGAAACCGTTTGATACTAGTGCAAATTCAGCCCTAATAATTCAAAATGCTCAATGCTGATATACTATAATAAATTTACTTGTCTGGGCTGTAAGATTTTGGACAAGCATGCGATGATCATAAGGCAGATGCACGCTAGCCCTAATAGCAATCACATTCAACGTCGCCTCGCCTAAAACAACAAATCAAGCCTTGAAAAATCATACCATAAGAAAACAAATCAGAAGGCAGAAAAGTAAATCATAATATCACCGGCAACTGCATGAATTCATAAATTTTAAAGACATGGAAACACACCATTGTTCTTCAATCCAACCTAAAGTTCCGTCTCCTCTCCAGCTGTAACCACTGACAAATAAAAAACTTCGTAAATGAGTGTTTGCGTTATATGGTACTATAATTTTAAAAAGTAACAGGCAAACTTAAACTCACATTTACCAACATTCTTAGGGAACACGGTCACAGTCTCTATCCCACTAGCGGAACCAAAAGTCTCCTCACCAAAATCATAAACATCCTCACCCACAATTCCGATATCCCCTCCTTCGCCAGGCTCCGCAATATCCAAATCAGGATCCGGTTCCGAATCACGCCTAACCACTGCTCAACAAACAAACAAAAGTCATCAAAAAAAGAAAAATGCAATCTTGCTCAGGAGTCGGGATTTGGATTCATGGACTAATCCAAGATGAAATCAAATCCCTAAAATTGTGAAACTTAGCTGCAGATTTCATTTCACATGTACCAACAAACACACAAATTACAAATATACAAAACCCTAATTAGCAACCGATTGGCCTTCGGAACTTGCTCCGCTGCCGAATCGGTTGGAACATCTTAGATCTTCCTCCTCTGGTCTATCGATTTAGACGATTTCACCTGAAGCTTGGTTGTGCTGGATTTCTAGGGTTTGGAATTACAGTTAGGTCGAAGATGATGCTTGTTAAGATCTGTGGAGGAATTGGAAGATGAAGATGAATTGGAGATGCGGAAGCGTGAGCAGTTGCTTGGAGGTTCGGTTGAGGAGGAGCTGCAACTGCTTTTGCTCTTAGTGCTCCTCTGGTTTGATCAGATCCGGAGGCGTGTGAGGATCGGTGTCGCTATCTCCGGTCGCCTCTTCGTCGCCTTTTATACTCTCAGCCTCCCGCTTCGTTTTGATTTCCTCTCTCCACATTGCGTCTCGAAATGGTTTCAAGGTGAGTACACTTCGGAGCGGATGGATCCAGAGGAGATGGTGAGAGGGTGAGACTGTGAGAGACTGACATAGAAGAGTGGGTGAGAGAGGGACACAGAGGAGCCTCATACGCAAAGACATAACTACTCTCATCCCATTAAATCCCAATTCATTACTAACCAAAATTTTTAACCCATCTGACAGGTGTCACAATATCATTCATCCGATCTATCAAATGTGTGGTCCAGATCTGAACTCATGGATCCACCAAATAGTAGTGAATCCACCAGAGGCGTCCTCTAGTTATTAAACCCTAACACCTATTATAAGGTGGTTGCTGTAAAAATACTCTATTTTAAGAGTGGTTTTGAATTAAAAACCCAATTATTATCATTATTAATAATGTATTACTAAAGTAATAAATTGCTAATGTCATCTTAAGTAATGTATTAATCATCTATTAGAGCTAAGCCGGACAATGACAGACACATAATTAACTTGAGCCTCACAGATGACTCACTCCCAATCTCCACTTAAAACATTGCCACCGCTTCACTCCACCAAACCCCAACTCGTCCGGATCCCATTTTCTAGACCACAACTGCCACTTTCCTGGCTTGGACAAAGAAGGCTAGTTTTGGGCTCAATCACATCTGAATCCCTAAGGTTTGTGTTCCTAGTAACCCCTGTTGAACTATTTAACAATTTGGGTTGGACTTTTTGATGCTTATAAATGACTTTAGTACATGTTTTGGATTTGGGTTTTCCTGATTTGAAGTTTAAAGTTTGTTGCTTTTGGACTCATTTGACTGATTTGGATGGAGGATAGTTGCCTGATTTACAATAGGTTTACTGATAACTGATAAACATTGCTTTGACTGATTTGTATCAAAAAAAAACTGATAAACATTGCTTTGACTGATTTGTATCAAAAAAAACTGATATACATTGCTTTGTGTAGAATCCTGAGTAGTTTAACACTAGAGTTTCAAATTGCTGAAGTGAAATGTCCTTAGAGTACTACACTTTGCGTGAAGGAACATGCCTTATTTATCTGGTACTCCTGACCAGTCAGACCTGGAAGATGTTGATGTTGTGAACTTCCTGAGCTGGTTAAGCGCATTCTTATACAGGATTGCTTAGAATTTTCTATTTGTTAGTTTTTAAGCGAGCTACTCCGATTGTTGACTAGGTGCTAATTGATGTTTTGTAGAGTGTGCTTTTAAATTATTTAGTAAGAGATTCACTTATTTCTTTTGTGTCACAAAAAGCAATCTTTCGTGAACAGGCTAGGTCTGCAAGCAATACCAATTCAAGCTCGGAACTCGCTATCAAATCTAAAAAACTACAAAGAAATGACTTCCGAAGATAGTTCTTCCCAAAGGTATAGCTTTGTAAAATTCATTTTTACATGATATGTGACCTAGATATGGATTCAAAGCTAACCACTCCGCTGTGGTGTTAGGTATGCAGTAGTTACTGGTGCAAACAAAGGTATTGGGTTAGAAACTGTGCGACAACTTGCGGCTAGAGGCGTGACAGTTGTTTTGACAGCTAGGGATGAGAAAAGGGGTCTAGAAGCGACATCTTCTCTCCATGAATCTGGTTTGTTGAATGTCGTTTTTCATCAACTTGATGTACTGGATCCCAAGAGCATCAAATCCTTAGCCCGGTTCGTTGAAACAAAATTCGGTAGGCTTGATATCTTGGTAAGTAAAACCCTTAGTTGTCTGATTCGCAAGACGATTCTGATGCTGGTATTGTGGTAAAATAAATAATGAGCATTTTGACAGGTTAATAATGCTGGCGCATCCGGGGTCATTGTTGACGAGAAAGCTCTTCGAGCTATGAACATAGATCCAGCATTATGGGTAAGTTTAAGCTCGCAAACTTCGAACAAATTTGGAATAAACCAATGCTTATTTTAATGCCTTATTCAAACTTGAACAGCTCTCAGGGAAAGCAACAAACATGGTTCAAGGGGTCATCAAGACTTCGTTTGAAAAGGCTAAAGAATGCATCGACACTAATTATTATGGGTGTAAGCAAGTCACTGAAGCACTTTTGCCACTGTTGCTGCTCTCTCCTACAGGTGCAAAGATTGTAAACGTCTCATCTCTTCGTAGTGAGCTCAAGGTATATCACTAAGAAGAATAAAGCCATTCTTCTGTCATTTGTATGGTCTCATATTTTCTAAAATGGTTTTTTAAAGAGGATTCCGAGTGAAGAGAAGAGAAAGGTACTGGCAGATATCAACACATTGGATGAAGAAAAGATCGAGAGGTTGATACAAAAGTTCCTGGATGACCTTAAAAATGATGCGCTGGAGGCCAACGGATGGTGCAAAATGCTGCCTGCTTATAGTGTATCTAAGGCTACACTCAACGCTTATACAAGGGTTTTAGCAAAGAAATACCCGTCAATGCATGTAAACTGTGTGCACCCTGGATACGTCGATACGGATATAAACTGGCACACAGGGACAATGACAGTGGAAGAAGGGGCTAGAGGACCGGTCATGTTGTCAATGCTTCCGGAAGGTGGGCCTACAGGGTGTTACTTTGATCAGACCACAATGGCTGAGTTTTGAGATTGTCATGTATCATCATAATCTATTGGATAATGTCTTGTTTGGGAGATGTTATCGGACATGGGAACTCTACATTTTGAAGATTTCTTTCCTCTGGGTAGAGCAAAAAGTATGTACTTGCAACTGAAGGAATTGAACTCAAATGAAGTTTGAATTCCAACTTCAAGTAGGAAACAACAAGTGTTTAAGATTGTGTGCAACACAGTATTGTTTATTAAACAAAAATAGGGTAATACCTTGTTCTCTAATGATCTTATCCCATTAAACATAAATTTCAAGTCAAACGACATAAAAATTAATTTATTTTTTTAATGAATTTGTTAAAGGCTTCTGTTTGGAGTCAAAATAGCATGCCTTCATAAGCTTACCAACAATCACAATAGTACAGAAGACAACCTTTAACTTAAGGGTGCCACAGAGATTTGGTGCTCTAAGACGCAAAAAAGAAGAACAATAGGATATATCTCAGTTCATCTTTTTTAACTCCACTGCACAGGATAACTCAGTTCATCTTCAAAAGGCTCTGTGAAGCAAACTGACTGAACAAGTACCCAAGCACAAAATGGAGGCCTTGCAGAATTTGAGAATCAAAGGGATTTGGCCTTCCCCTGTGTTACGGGACAATATCTACAGGCTTCTGTAGTCTATCACTGTGACTTCATCTTCTGGAGCATCCAGATCATTGTAGCTGCATCAAAATTAACAGATAACTAGCGTTAATGTGGGCGAGGTTCAAGAGCCATTCCACACATGCCGTGGACATGAAAGGACTTTACAGGGGTCAGGTATTCAAGGGCACTGCCACAGAACTTACAATTTCCCAACATTATATAGCAATGTGGAAGATGATGGATACATGAAAGAATGTAAAAAGAGCTAACTAAGAAACAATTACCTCCGAAGTCGTCGAGGATCTTGTCTGAATGCTGGATTCAGAAGAAGTGGACCACTACCTTGGGGCCCAGGTCGTCCATTTCTACCAACACCTTCATAAGGAGGAGGCCCTCCCTGCTCCTGGAGTAATCTCATTGCAACATCAGGGGGCGCAGGAACAAATGGCCCTAACGGACTGCATGTTAATGGAAATCAGAACAAGGGGTTACAAGATATGAATGATAACACTACTAGACCAAGCATTTGTTCAGCAACACACCCAGCACCCGGAACAGGCATAAGCACTGAAGGAGGAGTCATATCTGATGAAAAGGGAGTTCCACCATGCATTCCTTGTCCATCAAATGCATCAAAGGTCGGGTCATCATGCATTCCATCAGGACCGTCGTCATTCAAATGATAATTCTCAGCCCTATCAAATCTGTCACTGCCTGCACGGTTATCACGATCTCTATGACTCCCACGGTCATCTCTCAGGCGATTATCCAAATTATATCTGCGCTTTTGAAGTCTATCCTTCTGAAGGAAAAATAAAAGACAGCATGAGCATCAGAAAGGTGGGCCAAGTTAAATTCACAATCAAACTTGATTTTTTAGGAACAAAATTATATTTCAAGTTCAAAATTAACATGGCTTCAATATTCAATATACGCTATTCTGGCATGCTGCTCTAGTAAAAAGATTCATCTCAAGGAAAATCCATCAACCAATAAATATGGAAAAATAATAGCAGCAGGCTGGTTTCAGTTTCAGACAAATACCACAGATGGCTGCTGCATGATAGGTTTCCCACCAGGGCATTAGGATCACTGCAGCACAATTGACAAGGTTAATAACTTATTTCACTAAACATATCAGAAAACGAAATCTATAGAAAACGAACTTCATGTAGTTGTGGAAGTACAGCTCTTCCCGCACTTTCGAAGTCATATCAGTAGCAAGCTCTGGGTGTTTAAGTTTTAAATGCTTGTGCACAAACTCTGCGGCATGGAACAGCTTTGTGCAGCCTTTAGCCCCACAGCCAAACTTCCAACCATATTTCTCATCCTTATTTTGCGCACAAAAGGGTCTAAGGCTTCAGCAGCAGCTGCCTCAATCTTATCCTTTGCAGTCATAATTTCCAGGGGATCCTGGGCCAACAACCTATCTTGCCAATGTGAGTCAAGAGCCTTTTCCCACTCAGATGCATTACTGGTTGCATCAACAGTCTTTGCCTCTTCTCTTACATGCCTGAGGCCCTTTGCATCATTTGTTTCTATCATTCCATAATAGTCCACACCATGTACACGCCAGAGATAGGTCAGAAGACTATCCAGCAATTCTACACCTTCAAGTCCTTTCACAGATGTCAAACCCCTGATAATAATAACTGGCCCACTTGTATCTCTGCTTGATTTGTTAGTATCAGCTCCTCTTAATATATTCTCTTCAATTCCCTTTTCAGAGTCCAGTTTGCATATAAGTGTCTGAGCCTGTTCGATGTCAACTTGAACTCTCCTTGGGTCAGAGGTAACCGGATGAGCCTTTGGAGCAGCTGAATAAAGATCTGCTTCGTTGGCTGATCCCCTGTTCAACCGCTTTCTTTTTCCATCAGCCTCAGTTTCAAAGTCAGAACTGGGATCATTTTGCTGCCCTGATTTGTCTGAAGATGCAGCACTAACTCCGGGGCTACTGTTGCATCAAATTTTCAAATTCAGCGTTAATTAAATTAATTGGCACCACTCCTGTGACAGTTGAATATAAGCACGTTGCTTACACGTCCAGTTCCGCTCTGCAAATCAAGTAGTAAATCTTTGGCGACTTTACGCGCAAGTTCATTCCTCCTACAGGTTTAGTAAATATAATTACGGGCCTTTATCCACTATTACCAAATAGAGCAAAGCAAAATATGGATGCATTAAGAAAAAACCTTTTTGTTAAAATTATAAACTATAAACAACCTTTCTATAACAGAAAGTAGTTCTCCGGATGATATTTGTCTTTCAACCTGCATTCATCAGGGAATTTATTTCACATACCTCTAAATACACAAATTGATTACTAATTGAGAGTAAAAAAATGTATACCATTCTTCGTTCTTATGCGCAGTAAAATAGGCTCTTTTCTGAGTTGCAATGAACTCAGACTTGTATTCTTGGTATCTGCAAAAAAAGTATCTTGCATGAAAGCTCTCTTGTTAAAAAATTTAAGTTCATCAAGAAAGTTCTGAAATAGGAGAATACATATGCGATTTGTAATACACCAGCTACCTTCAGTTTCAAATTGAAACGGGAATAACTATAAAGAAAATGACAGTAGTCACAGATAATACCTGCGTTCAGCTTCAGAGGGTAGGATATCATCTTCCAGCTCCTGAATGAACTGCTTGTATGACATCAACCCTTCTCTAGAAATAAAAAATGTAAAATAAATACCAGAGTCAAATTAAACAAAAAGTCAAAATGCTCACGATATCGAACTAAAATTATTTATGCTGTATAGCAGCAATGTAAGAGGTTTAATGTTTATACATACCAGGCAAGAAGATTGTAGATGAAAAACAAAATGCTTAGTTCAGAGAATTGGAGAAACTGGGAAAGATTGGATAAGCAAATAATAGAACCGGTAAAAAGACAGGAAGTTAACCTTTGGGTGCTGCTAGCATCCCTGTAACCAGCACGACCCATATCTGAGACATTGAAAGAATAAATAAAGCTAGATGTATTAGTCTAAAGTACATGAATAGCAGTAATTCTCATAAATGTAAAAGCTTTGTAAAAAGGATGCAACTGTTTCAAATATGTGAACGAATAATAAAAAAGACACTGATTTGGTGAAAAAGTTAATTAGATGGTTAAAACTTCACTTGTTTTATACACCAAAACCCAATAGGTCAAACATACAGTGAGCCCAGCAAAAGACTGATTTAAGTATTTCCCAAACTCATAATCAGACTAGCATCAAAAGTGTTGGCAATTGGAATCACGAACTGAGCAAAAGTAAACTTATTTGTCTCTATATGCACTCATTTAAGTTTACTAACACATCTTGAAGTTACATTAGTTAAATTCACGTCTTAATAGTTAATCCCACACCAAATTAGAAGTTTCTAGAGTGATAATTAACACACAAAAGGTTCGATATTTACCCGGTGCACCACGACCCATAAACCGCCCAGGCCTGTCATTACCATACTCAATTCTTCCCCCCATTTCACGATCATATCCACCACCATGTCCATGATCATACCCAAACCTGGTCAATTTACTATCAGTATCAGCAACTGAAATGTTCAAATCTATCTGAATATAAATTTTCACTCAGACGTCAACCCCGATTATTAATGAGAAACAAACGATAGCATCATATTTTCCCTCGGTCAATTCAGCCATTAAATTACCTTTAAAGTGTCAACTGAAACAACCATAGAGGCATAGATTCCCAAACACTATCCATAGTACTACATCTTCACGACAGTCTTGACACACAATCAAAAATACATAACAGAGAAAGCAAACCCTTTTAAATTTAACCTAAACCAAAATCCCCATAGCTGATACAACTTATTCCATTAGACACCAGCCACTACCAATTATTTAGAAAAAACCTTGAGGTTAACTAATCCTCCATAGAGCAACTGTGAGACAGTAAAATACCAATGCTAAGTTGATAAATACAATAAAAAAGGATGCTTTATTCTAACCTCCTGTCACCGCCACCACCAGGACCAAATCCTCCTCTCCTCCCTTCAAATCCGCCCTCGTCCCTCCTCGACCTCTTAGACGGCGGTGGAGGCGACCTCCTACCAGGCGAATGCCTACGAGGACTAATTGCACGCCGCTTATACCCTTCCCTTCCTCCACGATTCAACATCCCTCCGCCCATCGGCGGAGGAGATCTATCACGCCTCATAATCTCCACCTCCTCTCCTACTCACTTGCCTCTCCGCATCCCTCCTGTCTCGATAATTCCCTTCATCAAGCCTTTTCGATGCCTGATCCGATTGCGGGGTCGGAGACGCACGTGATTCCTCCTCTTCAGTGGATTTCACCAGTTCAGTCATGCGGCGGTCGGCGTCGTCGAACGGCGCAGTGGCTACTTCCGACATTGGATTGATTGACGGATGGATGTGGTGTGGTGGAAGACTTAATTGAACGATGAGGATTTTGCAGGAAATTTGGGGGTCGAATTTTTATTTAGAGGAAACGTGGAGGGCTGATATTGCAATATTCGTTGCTTCGAGTTTTTAATACACATTGGACCCTCTACTTCATTTTTATTAGCATCCGTTTCACGTGGATAATATATTTCATGGGAAATTGTTTTATGTGGGTAATCGTTTATGTGACATTTTTTGCTCTCGTTCATACCTCAACTATAGGAGGAGGACTTGAGACAACTTGATACATAATTCTTGCATCTGCGGACAAGAATCAAACCTGATCCAGCGAAACTGATTGTGAAACACATACTTCGCAACAACAACAAATTTATTCGTCTCTTTACAGATTAAACGTACGATCCAATCTTGGTAAAAGAAACAACGGACGACATTAATTCATGTAACTACACAACTGATGATGAACTTTAACCCTGCCACCCAACATATTTGCCAAGTTACTATAGCCAGTCTCGAAAATCACTCTCTATACATTCATCTCAGAAGCTATAGTTGAGTTGCTAACAGAAATGCAGCAAATTCTAAAGCTAATACACTGACTTCTTGCTAGACAAAGTTTGTTCTAATTGCAAGAATAGATCCTTCAGCATCCGTAACAATCATTATACAGCCACCCGAACCAGTAGTGGAATCAAAAGTTGCATCACTATTAATTTTCACAAAGCCTGAGGGGGAGGCCTCCACTTATCTGAACTTTGAAAACATAGTGAGTTATAAACAGAAGATGAGTTAGAGTATAGTTGCAAGCATCAAAATTCTAAAGACAACTTCATCACCATCAATACTATATATGACTGTCATGGAAAACGCTGTTACGTTGAAACCAAATAAATCGAAGGCCTAAGATAACAAGGTTAAACTGATCAGAGTGCAACTGCTTACAACAGAAAAACATCAAGTCCGCAACCTCCACAAAATTGTCCAGCATGTTAGAGTTATCGCAAGGTGAACGATTATGGATAAGAACAACACCGAAGAGTGCTTCTTCCACATCACGTTTAGCAGGACATCAAAAGCAATCTAATTGCCATGGCCTCCACGGCACCACCACTGTCTCATTTCTCGGTACTCTGACGTCCAAAAAGCTGACAAGAGAAAATTATTTACTTTGGAAGGCCACAGTTCTCCGGCAGTGCGCGGCGCGCAATTGATCGGTTTCCTTGATGCAATAGATAAAGCTCCAGCTAAAACAATATCTGTTGTAAACACCGACAACACAACCGATATATCACAAAATCCTGCTTATGCAGTATGGCTTGCCAAGGATCAACAAGTCCTTAGCTATTTGTTGAACTCCCTATCAAAAGAAGTGCTCACCCAAGTTGTTGGCATGGAACATGCCTAACAAGTATGGAATGCTATAGAAGCGATGTTTTCTTCGCACTCTCGTTCTCGAGTCACGAATCTACGGATTGCCCTTGCCAATACTAAAAAGGGTGATATGAGCACTGCCTCTTACATCGCTAAAATGAAATCCCTTGGTGATGAACTTGCTGCTGCTGGCCGACCTCTCGATGAGGAGGAGATGGTATCATACATCCTTGCCGGCCTCGACCACGATTACGATGCACTTGTTGCTGCAGTTGGTGCCATGCCACACCAACTCACTGTGAGTGATCTCTATGCCCAAATGACTAGCTATGATCAACGCATGGAGATGCTTGGCACTCAGGTTGGCAAAGGATTTCAATCCTCTATCGATTCCGCAATGCGTGGACGAGGAAACCGCAATGGACGTGGAAATCGTGGCTATAGTAATAACAGCAGAGGCGGTCGAACTCCTCAAAAAAATCGAGGCCGTGGACGAGGAAGAGGACGTACTCCTCAACGTCAAGTGACCTGTCAAATTTGTGACAAATTAGGTCATTCTGCAAATGAGTGTTGGTGGCGTTATGAAAGTGAAGATTGCACTCAAGAGAAAGAGGCCAATGTTACTACCAACTCATACGGCGTCGACACAAATTGGTATACTGATACAGGTGCTACTGATCACATCACAGGGGAACTTGAGAAGCTGCAAGTTTGTAAAAGTACAAAGGCCATGATTATGTTTACAATGCCAGTGGAGCAGGTATGCCTATTAATCATATTGGTCATTCATTTATACAGACACCCAACCGTAAACTTTATCTCAACAATATACTTCATGTGCCTAGTGCTTCAAAGAATCTTTTATCTGTCCATCAAATTGCTACAGATAACAATGTTTATTTTGAATATCATCCCAACTATTTTTTAATCAAGGATCAGGCAACGAAGAAAACACTTTTTAGAGGCAAATGTGAAGGCAGACTCTATCCCCTTACATCGTCATTGAACTTCAAGCAAGTTTTGATTTCCACCAAACCATCCTCTACAAATGGCATTGTCGTCTCGGTCATCCTTCATCAACTATCGTTCAGCAAATTCTCAAGAAAAATAATCTTTCTGTCTCTCAAAAGAATAACACAGAGTCAGTTTGTGATTTATGTCAACGAGCCAAGAGTCGTCAGCTTCCATATCCAACATCAACTAGTGTCTCCACTGTCCCATTACAACTTGTCTTCTCTGATGTGTGGGGTCCCGCACCTAAATCAGTTGGACGTCATGAGTATTATGTAAGCTTCATTGATGATTTTTCCAAATTTACATGGATCTATTTGCTTAAGAAACGGTCTGATGTTTTTCAAGCTTTTCAAAATTTTATGAATCATGTTGAACGCAAGTTTGATAGGAAAATCATTACTATGCAAACTGATTGGGGAGGAGAGTATGAAAAACTTAACTCATTTTGCTCATCATGTTTCTTGTCCTCATGCACACCAACAAAATGGTTCTGCCGAACGCAAGCATAGACATATTGTTCAAGTTGGGTTATCCCTCTTAGCAGAGTCGTCCACGCCGTTGAAATTTTGGGACGAGGCATTCCTTACAGCAACATATCTCATTAATCTTCTTCCAAGTAAAAGTTATCAATTTTGAAACTCCTCTCGAACGCCTTCTACACACCAAACCAGATTACAGTTCTCTTCGCATTTTTGGTTGTGCATGTTGGCCAAATCTTAGACCATATAACACAAGAAAGCTTGCGTATCGCTCAAAACAATGTGTCTTCTTGGGTTATAGTCCTATTCATAAAGGTGTCAAGTGCTTGGATGTGGCTACTGGACGTGTGTACATATCTCGAGATGTTGTGTTTGATGAGTCTGTATTTCCTTTTGCTTCCCTTCGTCAAAATGCCGGTGCTATGCTTCGTAAAGAACTTTTGCTCCTTCCTAATTTCTTAAAAAATTCCTCCTCTACCGTTGATCATGAGGGAGCAAAAAAAGACAAACTGAGGTTTCACTTACTAGCACTAACCTCTTACACGTGGCTGTAGAAGATTTAAACGAAAGTGGTGCATTATTTGATGAAAACAACATTGCATCAAACCCCGAGATCGATGTTCCTATGAACCAAGTTGAATTAAATGATTCCACACAAATACAGACAACCTCGAATGATTTAGAAGGATCAAGTTTAGGATCTAATGAGCAGCACCCATGCACCGGTTCGAGCACACAACTTCAACTTGATACACAGTAAACTCATCAAGTGTTGCTCCCTTGACTAACATGCAATCCACACATGGTGTTCTTGTCATTGCCGTTTCTAAAGGCTGGAGCTTGAGATAGCTAGACGTAAAGAACGCGTTCCTACATGGTGTTCTGGAAGAAGAGGTCTATATGAGGCAACCACCGGGCTATGAAGATGTACATGCTCCGCAACATGTGTGCAAACTTGATAAAGCATTATATGGTCTCAAACAGGCTCCAAGAGCATGGTATTCACAACTAAGCTCAAAATTACAAAATCTTGGGTTCACTCCGTCTAAATCAGACACATCTTTATTTATTTATACCAAGTCGGGTATCACAATATTTATCCTAGTATATGTTGATGACATCATTGTGGCCAACTCGTTAATCAAAGCGACATCAGCACTTTTGCATGATTTGGGATCTGACTTTGCTCTCAAGGACTTAGGTGATTTGCATTTCTTTTTGGGAATTGAGGTAAAGAAATTTAAAAATGGATTGATTCAAACAAAATACGCATCAAATCTCCTTTCAAAAGTTGGCATGCAAAACTTTAAGCCATGTCCCACGCCTTTGTCCTCATCTGAAAAGCTCTCTGCATAAGAAGGAGAAGCTCTTGGTCCCGAAGATGCTACTATTTATAAAAGTATTGTTGGGGCTTTACAGTATCTTACATTAACTCGACCTGATATATCTTTTTCAGTCAACAAAGTATGTCAATTTTTACATGCACCAACTACAACACACTGGACAGCAGCTAAGAGGATCTTAAGGTATGTTTAGAAAACATTGGACTTGGGACTCACTTTCCGAAGATCCTCTTCCACCTTGATCAGTGCATTCTCAGATGCCGATTGGGCAGGATGTCTAGATGACAGAAAGTCAACAAGTGGATTTGCTGTGTACTTTGGACCAAATTTGATTTCATGGAGCTCTAGAAAACAAGCCACGGTGTCAAGGTCCAGCACTGAAGCCGAATATAAAGCAGTAGCAAATGCAACTGCTAAAGTTATTTAGTTAGAGTCATTGCTTGATGAGCTCGGTATTGTTAGAAAAGAAGTGCCTTGTTTATGGTGTGACAACTTAGGCGCCACTTATTTATCTGTTAATCCCATATTTGATGCGAGGACAAAGCATATTGAAATTGATTATCATTTTGTTAGAGAAAGAGTTGCAAACAAAAAATTAGATATCAGATTTGTTTCATCGAGAGATCAAGTCGCAGATGGATTACAAAACCCTTGCCTGTTCGAGATTTAGAAGAGTTCAAACATAATCTCAACTTAATGAAGTTATGATTAAGGGGGGCTGTTAGAGTTGTCACGTGTGGACATTGCAAGGTGAATGGTTATGGATAAGAACAACACCGAAGAGTCACCCCGCCTCTTCAGTAACTCTTAATTAAGTGTAACTCTACTTAATGAACCTCTTATCTTTACTATATAAATAGACATGTGTAGAGCTCACAAATCAGTGAGTTGAAACTTTTCAATAAAACATATTGTGTTCTTATACAGCATAAAGGATTTAGTAAAAAGCAAAGATGACCACAAAGCTCGCCCACCAACAATGTAGCAATATATGCGACGCAGTTTCAACAACAAAACCACGAACACAGCACTGACGATAAATTTAACAGTGTCTAGAAGAAAAGTTTTTTCCAAAAGGAATATCATTATAATATACCCTCAAAGTTTTTCCAGAAATATAAAACATATATAGTTGAGTGAAAGATCTTCGGATTACTTTGATCAACCTCATCTCTACTCTTCTCTCTTTCTTCTTTTGAGGATCATCTGTAGTTTTACAAAGAATTTGTCTCAACTATTCAACTTCTGAGGAAACACATTAATAAATTTCGATAGTGTTTTGAATGAATGGAAAGTACTGAAAGTAAATGCAGTGACATAGATATTTGGTAACCCACTTCAGGATAATGTATCCATGATGTGGGGGAGTTATTTTAACTCCAACAAGTAGTAATCCACTAGCAACGAACGAAAATCGAAGTACAAACTTGCAATGCTTCCTCTTCAAGTCTTTCAACCACCGATTTGTCAAGATGCGCACTGAGCTCCCCTTTGTGTAAAACACCCGCTCTATACTTGTCCCACCAGCCTTTGTTCTCCGAAACGTTGTTTCATCCTCTATAGTGTTCTCCCAACTACTGGTCTCCTCTCGGACGGCTAGGAAGGATTTGTGTCAAAGACAGCTTTTGTGAAATGTCAACCCTCAACAAGGTCTCAAATCTTGGTATCTAAGTACTAACTTTCGCTCCGATCTCCAACAATATACTATGACCACCTCACCTAATATTCCCTCGGATATTGCTATCAAGTGAGAGTGTATTATCTGAATAAAATTCTTCATTTTCCAAGCCCTTTCACTCCTTTTTTAAAGTCTCGTTAATGGTCTAAAAATCCTCTAACAAATATTTAAATTAAATATTTATTAGATATACTATTTCTTTAATTTTGGGATTGCGTTTTAAATTTATGGTTGGAGAATATTTGGGTCAAATCTACACAAGGCTCTCAAATATTCGTGTGGATCTGCAACTGCCGTATCTTTTCGGATATTTGAACTTTTGGGAATGTACATCTTCCCACAGGCTACTCTATCGCGCATTCAGCTCTTGTTGTAGCATCTTCTGTTGCATCACCTTCTTTCAGTTTTGTATCTGTAGTTAGTTTCTATTCTAACTTTGATCTAACTACTTTACGTATCTAATTTACTCAAAACATGTCACACATCGATGAGACTAAAAATCTCCCTCTTGGCATTTTTTGGAAAACCATACACTAGCCCTACTTAAAGTTAATAGTTAGATCATAGATATTCTAGTCATGCAAAATTACGTTGGCGATTTTGTGTAAATATAAAATACTAATTCAAATCACGTTATTGTCAAATAAATTTATAGTTCCTAGGGGGCCTAGGGTCGAGTCCCAAAAAAAGTCTAGACTACGTTATGCTACTTATAATTACTTATGCGAGTCTACAAAAAATATGAGGTTTTGATCCTCTAGCAGCGATCTCTAATGTGTATTAAAGATAAGTTGAGGATGATTTTATATCTTAAAAAATTAAAAACGCATCAAAGATCCTACTTCACGCTTGAGTCATGTGATAGTAACAAAAATCATTAATTTATGCATAAAAAGGTTTTGATTGATAGTTCTAGGTTAAAGTACCACACATTCTATATTCAACTTTCGCTCTTCTCTAGAATGGCAGTGATACATAAGGGATGTGATTCTTAAACTCTCGCTCTGTTGAATCATATAGAACTCGAATCTCATAATTTCAATCTATCATTTTTTATTGGTAATTTAACTCCACTTTAAGCTTAACCTTATTGAATTGCGTTCGTCGCTCTCGCGCACAAACGCTATCTAACATTACTAATCATGAATTCTAAACTTTCTAAGTTCAAGTCTCATTCCATCCTTATACATTCAAAATTCAGAACATAGAAATAAAGACAAGAACACAACTTTTCAATCAAAACTTCATTATGCGTGAGTAGAGTATAAGTCTTGCGTTGCAATTTGACCTAGAGATCCATAAAGATCCTCACTACACTAAGACTACTCACTCATGGTGATTTTATTACAAAACATGATATATTTTAAACTGTAAGTTGCATGCAATGAAAGTAATTGTAAAACAAGACAAAAGGAGAGTAGATCGAAGTGTGAAGTTGCTGATCTTGTTGTGACTTCTTCTCTGAATTCTTCTATGGCTGCTAATGCTCAAAATTTTCCAAGAACACTCCAAAAAAACGGCTGCTACTGAGTTACACAAGATCATGTATTTATATGTACTGGGCTTTTAACCTAGATTGCTGAATTTTGGGATTTTGTCTAACTTTCTGATTTTATGGCCCCCAGTTACCCTTCGAGTTTGAGTTTATATAATAGAAAAGTTACAGACAATTAATCTGTGTTTTCAGCAAGCTATCACTCGCCTTGATCGGATACTCGAGCAGTGTTTAGCAAGCTTTCAACGATGAATAGGTTAGCTGCTTCTACAAGCTGCACTTTGCTCGGTTTTGCTCATTTTCACACGTTTCCAACCAGCATTATGAACCTGAAATGGTTAAAGAAGCATCAAACAAGCTCAAAATATAGCTGAACAAACAAGAACTTAAGGCAAATCATTGACAAATTCATGGAATACTTGTTCGTACATCACAAAACATCAGCAACATAACCCCCTAAATGTTCTCCGTCTTTTACCATAAATGTGGCTATGGGTGTATAGTGTCAACAGTTCAAAAAGCAAGACAATAAAGTTCGAGTTACCCTCACATTAGGCATACATTTTCAGTTGGCGGTGGTTCAAACATCTCTAACATCCTCTGATGCAAGCTATTGATGATAGCGGAGGTCTACAAGCATATGGACTATCTTCAAATGCGGCGGTTTTGGCTTTCAACAGGCTCCATCAGAGTTGTTCTTTCTGCCTCCAGCGTATATTATCATTCCTTAAACGTATTCATATTCAAACGAGTCATTAATAATGTAATGAAAGCAATGTGAATTTATTATTCCAATTAAACACTAACTGTGAAACAGGTGCCCATATTTATGCACTATTGTAATTTCGGTTATAAAAAACCATATTTTTATTAATTAGAAAATAGAATTTTTTTGATATAAAAATAGATTTATCTTATAGGAAAAATGTTTTTGGAAGATAAACATACTTAGGTTAGACTGAAGTCTAACATTTAATATCGATAACTGTTCATATCCAACCACCTCTTATTTTTTGTTGATTTCTTTTAATTTAAATTTCAATCGTTATATTGTATTAATCGAATTCAACAATTGAATTTTAATTATTTTCTTATTACTAAAATTATTTATTATAGGGAGTACTATTTTATAGTAACACAAATTAGAATATGAATAGAATTTAACCACGGTAAACAACAAAGTAACAACATTTAACTGCGGTTAAAAGGTGGACAGCATGCACCGCCTGAACACATTAGTGATTAGTGGATGTCGAGCAGTTATGATGGGTCTGGGCCCCATGTAACAGCGACGCACCATCTTCCCAGACGTCGAATGCGACGTATTGTCCTCATCGCAATCCCTTTCACTCCGTTAGTCTTCCGTGCTATAAAATTCCCATCTTTGCACTCTGTTAATTGACGGCCGAATATTGGGACAAAAAATTAAATTTTATATTTTAATTTAAATCTCATTCGATGAAATGTAATAAATTATTTATAAATTAAAAAGATTGTTGAAGATTTTAAAAATGTGGAAAAAGTATTCACTACTACTAGGGATGCACAATCGGTCCGGATCGGATAATTATGGTTCAGTCCGGATCGGTGGACCGTAAATTTTTGAAAATGAGGACCGTGGACCAGACCAGACCGGACCGTTACGGACCGGTCAATTACGGTCCGGTATGGGTTTGGACCGTAAATCCGTAATTATTATTTTTATTTAATTTAAATTAAAAAAATTATTTAAAAAAATCAAAATAATATATATTTTTAACTTTATATACATTTTATTAAATATTCTAAATATTTTTAGGAACATTTAGGTCTTTTTTAATATATTTTTATTGATATATTTATTTAATTTATATTACGGACCGGACAGTAAATCTCCTGGACCGGATCAGACCAGACTTTAACCCGTAAATCTGAAATTTTATGGCCGTGGACCGGACCGTAATTAGACAGGGATCGGATCAGATCGTAATTTTACGGTCCGGTCCGGATTTACGGTCCGGCCCAATTTTGTGCATCCCTAACTGCTGCAGTAATTATAAAGAGGGATTCAGATCCGGTAATGCGCAGCTATTTGCTGCGAGGGTAAAAACGACCTCGTGTTGACGTTTTTTACTATAACCCTACATAGTTTTGAGTGAACCCTTTATTAAAACTACATAGTTTTGGATCGCATTAAATAGCTTTCGCTGCACTGGATCTTAATCCCTATAAAGAGTGACGACCCAGTTCAAATTAATTCCAAAGATACTTATGGTGTGTTCACTACGTCGGAATGGAATCATTTGGAATGGAATGAAAGGATGAATCTAAAATGAAACTATGTCCAAATTCATCATTCCATTCCCACGAAATGCATTCCATTCCGGCGAAGTGAACACACCATTAGTGAATCAATTACACTTTTTTAAGTAAATAAACAAAGTATTAAATGTCCAAAAAGATGTAAATCAAAAAGTAATATTTCAAATCGAATATTATTTTATTCGATTAACCACAAAATCGATTATTTGATTATTTGATTACGATTGTTGTTTTTATCCATTTTTTTCGAATCACAATTTTATAATAGGGACAATTGCAGTAAACCATCATTATAATGTCCCAGTTTGCAGAAAACCACCATTATAACGAAAAATTACCAAACGGGTATATTATAATTCTGCCGTTAACCAAAAACCACCATTGACCTAACTCCGTTAGAAATTGTACAACACGCGCCACACGACGCGTGGGTATTCAACTTCAATTTAGACAATTGCAGAAAACCACCATTATAATATTTTGTTTTGCAGAAAACCACCATTTTAACAACTAAGTACGATATTATTACTCTTCCTACAAAATTATTATGTTGACGCGTGGGTATTCAACTCCGTTAGGTAACGCTAGGTAATGATGTTGAGGCTACAATTTTAGCTATCTTTGATTAGCAAGATATTATTACTCTTCCTACAAAAACGGTTCATTAAACAAAACATGAGTTTAAAAGTAGTTGAATCTTTAATACATAGTTGAATCTTTTAGATCAATAAAGTACAA